>JAMKCH010085058.1:0-41814 GCA_023653785.1 Ophioderma brevispina
CGGTTTATATGGCACGCGAGAGTCGACAATATTCGAGTGCGCGCTTGGTGAGTTTTGCACGCGCCCTTAGTGAATTTTGCGCCGTATATACATCTAAATGACCTGGATAATTAGTGAAATTATCATCCTAGGTGTAACGCTTCCTTTTGTCTATGCTTTCAGAAACCATCTAATGATCTACCCAACTGTTGACATTTCACCCAAAACTATTCACACTACACTAGTCCAGGTACTCATAAGGCGCCTGTCCTCCAAATCAACATAAGAGGTCTGTGGAGTACGTAATCGTGGAAACCAATCAGTGGGATGTATTCACGTGTATTCAATACGGAATAAAGCCATAAGTGGTTGTAACATCACCCAAGCGGCAAAATTATTTCCTATTGAGGATAATCTGGAGGACAGGCAAAAGTACATTCACAACTCAGCTGTAATTGCATACTGCATTGGCTATAAGATGGGTGAGTCACGTATTTAAAAATTCCAAAGACTAAAGAGTATATATTTCGTTGTTTTATAGTAATTTTCTTATTGTTGTAATTATACAATGGTGCCGGTGTCATATAATACAGTGTATGTGTGACTGAGTATCCTACCACTCATCTGTCTATTGTGTTCTCCATTGAGTGCTGTATGCATCATTTGTTTCAGCACTGTACCCAAATGGCCTCGTCTACAAGGTCACAGTTTATTCCGTACATGTTACTATGGTAGCTAGGACACTCTCTCATAGGGGACACTCAGGTGAACCCAATCTGAGATGAATAATCCTGAAAAGTATAGTCGGCACTATCTTGGATGTTTAGTTAGGTGGTGAAACTCGGTGTAAAGTTTCCTCTTGTCAAATTCGCATTGTTTTGTATGAGAATTAGGCACAACTGGTCTCTTTCCTAAAAATAAACCAAAATGGAAGATCCTTCGTCGTGGAAACTGTACATTTTTCTAGGTTTCTTATGTTCGTACTAACAATTTGGCACCAATTTGGTCAAAATTTAAGCATGTACAATTTGCCAATCACATTATCAAATTATCACCAATATCTCTGTAACTGAACATCAGAGACATGCCAATTTGAACCCCTTTGTATGATTGATCCCTTTTAATCCAAGATGGCCGCCAAACGGCCCCCTTAGAACAATGTTTTGATTTTGGTAACATCACAATACTTGAGGAAGCTGAAATCATGTTCGAATTTAGTTTTAAGGGGGTGGATGAGAAGCCATATAATCTGCTAGACTAATTAGTACAACGACAACATTTGACTGTCACGCGTTACCTATATCGTAGTACCGTTGTAGTAGCATTATAATAAATGACGAAAACTCTCGTGTGATTCCAGTTTTAAAGTCAAAGTGGCCTAAAGGTGCCTTGGAATCTTATAACATAACATGGTCTTAAATTTAACACACATTTAAGAGCCTGTCTATTCGATGAAATGAAACAAGTTTAAACAAGGTTAAGTAGTTTGGCGATCAGGTAATTGCATTAAGCATGGCAAGGTTAATTAATTTGGCGATGAATTAATTCCATTAAGCGCAAGGTGAGGTTATTTTTTAAGAAACGTGTAATGTAAATGGGTAACGTGAACTTACTGTATTCAGTTCATCACCTGGCAGTATTCAGTTGAATCCTGCCATAGACAACTCTTTAAAATGAAAAGCAAATTTGCTACAAATGCTTTAATTAAGATGAGATCAAGCTAGCAACCTGTAATACACACTTTCTCTAATAAACTCTTTTTCGATTCCATGCATGCTGAACTTGCTTGAAAGTGGAAAACTAATATTTAATCTCAATAATTCGCATTATTTTAATTATTAAAGTACTAACAAATCATTTAACATCATTTTCTTTAGGGGAGAAGTGCCCAAAAACCATTTTTTAAAAAACTAACATGCTAGGATCATGAAACTTTTGGTATATGACACGCATATCAAAAAATGAGAAAATGCAAAAATGCCTAATTTGCAATTTAATTGCGGGCCATCTTGAATTTTCGGTGTCGGATTTCAAAAGGGCAAAGGTCCATCACCGTATATGGGAAAGACCACCGAGAAACACGGAAAAAGAAAAACAACATAAAACTATGGAATTAGATTTTTTCGCCAGTACTTATTTTTTTATGTCAATACAAATAAAAAGTAATTTTGAACCCAACATGTCATTTTTGCTCAAAAAAAGGGCACCGTATGCAAAAACCAGAAAAATATCAAAGAAGACAAATCTAATTCCATAGTTTGTTTGGTTTTTCTTTTCTCCTTCATTTAAAAATTGTTTAATAAGTCGCTACATTATACGGTACGTACCCTATTGCCCTTTTTGTAATCCGCCCCGAAATCCAAGATGGCCGCCCAATTAATAGGCAAATTAGGCAAATTTTTGCCCTTTTTCTCATTTTGTTGATATTGGGTGTCATATACCAAAGTTGAAGCCCTTCGCATTTTTTAGTTTAAAAAATGATTTTTGGTGCACATTCTCCCCTGAATAGTAGCTTGCATAATAATGGACAATATTTAGGCCATCCTATATACATTATGTCACAGCAGGGCATCACAACAAGGAAACCCTCCTATTTGCATTAATATTGACCTCTGTCAAAATCAAAAGCTCGTATGGGAAATGGGCCCGCATTTTCAAAACCTCCTACATTCAAAAATGTATTTCTTCTCAAGGATATGTATGTACAAAAAAATAATGTCATAGTAAAAGACTTATGTATTTTAGGCTACAGCAAAGTCATATGCTAAAAATCCATTTCTTATTTTTATTTTTGAATTCAGATTAACATAAAAGGCCGTTTTGATTTTGCCAGTCATTTGCACTGGAAGTTTTTAACGTGGCCCATCTTCACACAGGAACTTTTGATTTCAATGGCCATATGCATATAGGAGTTGTTGTCCTGCCAAGTCTATAGTAAACCTGTAAAACTACATTTTTATGGAGGTCCATTTTTCACTTTCAAGTTGGGACCACGGTGCCTTGAAAGCTTGTAAAGAGACTTGAGGACCATGGAACATTTTAAAAACAATACCAGTTTGAACAATTGTTAATCCGACGGGTGACATTTCTACCAATATGTAGTATTTAAATGTACAGCTTCCGAACATTATATTTTGAATGACATTTGACCTTACTCTCTACGTTCGTATAGCATATATAGTGTATGGCTTTGAGCCATATAGTACTTGAGTGAAACTTGAAATATCAAGTTGTTTAAAATGTACTAACATTTATTGATACGTTTTGCCTAATACTACAATGTTTTACTTACTCATTTAAAGGTCCCAGGAAATGCAAAAGAATTGATGTGGTTTGTGTCAAGCTACAATGAAGGGACAGAAAGCATTCAAATTTGGGATTAGTTATAACCATCTTTTGTGGTACGCATTGATATTTCGGAGAGTAATAGAAAATTCAGGTGACTGGTGTGAATCTATTCTGCACATGACTGAAAACTTCAATATTTCACACAAATTTCAGTTTCTGATATTGTAAATTGCTTTTTTTTTTCTGCCCTGTTTTATTGCAATGGATGTCCACCAAGAGTTAAGTAGGTTTAATCTCTCATTCCCCTGGACCATAGGATCCGAACTTATGACACATGTCAAAACACACTACATCTACTTTTAGAATCTGGTAAACTTAACACTTGAATGTAAACAGGTGCCGATATTTGTGTACAAATCCAATGGATGACGATGTAAATAAACTAAATCAGTTGAATACACACTAAAAAAAATTAAACACCAGTAATTATTACACGATTCCCTGATCATGATGCGAATAACCAGAAAGAAATAGTCAGGTAAACACACATACATAAATGATCAACAATCATTAAGATTTTCGGGTCGTAATTTTCAAACCCCATTTCCCAGGTTGTGTGTTATATATATATACACACATGTATATAGGCTGCATTAATTTGTGACACGTACCTGTGAAATAATAATAGTTATATACCTGTTTCCATAAATTTTGAATTGTTTGTTTTCAGACCCAATTTTAAAACGTATTTCTATTTGAACGTCTCTTATTCCCAGGCGAAGTGAATCCGTGCATAATGTTGAATTACGTAACAAACCTTTTGTTGGAAGCTCTAAAAAGGCCAGACGTCTGGTGTTTGTTCCTTTTCCCTACCTCCAATCCTGTGTACAACGAGCCCACATTTTTCAGAGTTGGTTGTTTACCATTGTCACCAAAACTGAGAGAGAGGTTTCCCTAAGGGTACTGCCTCGTCAAACGCAATTGGTCAATACTCCCAAAGTGCTTTCACTCCGCAGGAAAGGGTACAAACAGCGCAGTCGCCGCTGATTATCCCCTTCCCTCGTGATAATCGCAGAGTAACGGGATGTAACATCCTTAGACATCATCCATAAGAGGAATCATTTGATGCCACTAAAAATCTCTAGGAACGCCACGATTGACTGTCAGAGACGAAGATTATCACCTAGTTCGGACGGACTGCCGGATACGGCAATGTTGCCGGATCCGGCAATTGTGTTTTGCCGGAACCGGCTAGTGGTTGTTTCCCCCACAATGCATTGCAAGCGCGGTAAATTTAAAGTTGTACGTAATTTATAATGGGATTTTTAGATATAGAAGTGATTGTAAACAAAGTATTTGTCAAAATGTTTAACTACGAATCAAAAAAACAAAATATTTTGTGATAAAAAACGTTTTTTAACACTACAATTTCAATAAAAGTAAAAAGGACAAATTTGAATTTTCCAATTTTAAACACAACCCCAAGGTGAAAATTTTTGGTCCCTGGTGAATTTGGGTCGGACAATAACATACCTGTCATGGGTAAATATGGACTTCCCCGTAAAAATATAAAGTCCTCCAAAAAAAAAAAAATCCATAGAATCGTTTTTAAGGTTTTCCGAATTCCTTCCAGGGGATGCTTGTTTTTTTCTGTTGCCTGAACTGGAAATATACTGCCGGCTGCGGCAACATTGCCAGGATCCGCAGCGGCCCGAACTGGATCACCGATGCTTACAGGCTGGCTCAGAGATTTTTAAATATCAATTTTCTGTGTATTATATTAAAAATAGTCAACTAGAACTAAAGAAGTCACTAAATGACCAATTCCAAGTTTGAAAGGAAACGGATGTTTCGTTCCATGCATAACATTACAGTGTACTATGCAGTGTCATAGGATACTGTGTAATTAACAAAAATTCCGGTCCGGAACATTTTAAACAAAGTTATGATTTTCTATGTGAAGGACTTCGATTTGAGCTAGCTATTTCAAACAGTGCTTAGTGTATGGACAAGTATTATGTATATGCAAAAAACACAATTTGTTTGAAAATTGAGGGCGCCCTCTTCGGGAAATCTCTGAGTCAGCCTTAATCTGTGCCGTGGAGCCCGGAAAATGGCAGCAAGCCGTCTTCGTCGTTTGTGGAGAAGACACTATGGAATCAACGTTTCCCGCCAAACTGTAAATCGGAGAATATTTCAACATAGTTACCGAGCAAGACGAATGACCAAAGCTCGGACCCTGGCGACATGTTGTCTTCATGGACGAGAGCCGTTACATCCTTGACCATCAAGATGAAAGACAAAGGGTTCGTCGTTTACATGGTGAGAACCTCCGAGATGACTGTAATCAGGAATTGACTACCGACTATCGACTCAAGGTGGTGGCGGCTCAGTGATGGTGGGCCTATATTCATTATGGAGGACAAAGGGGTCACGGTTGTGGCCAGATGGAAACTGAACGCCGTCGTGTACCTGGACATTCTGAAAACCAACCGGTCTTCCACATCCAAGAAGTGTTTATTTTTACAATTTTCGGCTGCAAGACGAACAATTTCACGCCTCACAGGAGGGCCGAGGGTAGTGAACAATTTTTCTTGGGCAGATGGGGGTTTTTGGGGGTGGACCAATACCATGGCCTGCTTATTTGAACCCTATCGAGCATGCTGGGATGCCTTAGGCCGAGCCAACAATTACAGGGAGATCTTCCTAAAACACTACAGGAGTTAGCTCAGCCTCTGACCGATGAGTGGAACGCTCTGCCCATTGACATCATAAACAACCTAGTGGACAGTATGCCGCGACGTTTTGACGTACTGATTCATGCCAGGGGTGGTCATACTCGATGCTAGTGACTGATTGACATTTAAAACAGTATTATTGAACTGAACATTTCGATGCATGAAATCACCAAAAATGTGTTATATGTAAAAATGACTGATGTGAAAAACTTGTAACAAAATCCTTAAATCTGCTTTTCAAATACCCCTTTTTTCCTTCATGCTAAGGACACAGTTCGTAAAGGGTTACTTGTGGATTAAGTTCATAATGATATGTTCGGAAGAGACTGATCATTCAAGTAGTGTGGCGATATACACCCCAGATATTATAAATAACTCACACTGTAAGAATTTTTCCATAGAAATCGGTAACAAATATTTTATTCCAACTTTATGAGCAACAGTGTATTTTAGTGTACAAAATATAACTATTTTCAAACTTTGGGTTGAATAACATTTTTGCGGAAAAAAAAAACGAAATAGTTTACCATAAATAATTCCCGCGAAAAACGCATTTCTTAACCATTAATCTCATTACGTTGTATGTATTTTTAACTAAATTAATAATTGTTTACAAACAAAAATCTAGACTTTTTGGCATACCTGAATACATACCTTCTTATTGTTACATCTAACCAGGTTTGCATTGCATTTTTTTTTTTTTTTTGCTCTGGAAAATTTAATTTTTCTAATGTATAGGTTATAGATGGAGCGTGAATTTAAAGGGGCATTTTGTGATCCACAACCTCGCCCCCCCCCCGACGAACCTTAATCAAAGTTGAGATTTGACATCATCTGAACCGTTATCCTTAGTAATTCACGTGTACCAAATCTTACGTGCAAATTCGGTGATGTCTGTAAGAGATTTGCAATTTTGTATTTCCTTCCATAAACGGACAGAAACTACAGCACAGTGGCATATGGGAGCGTGCGAAACCAACACATTCCTCATAGCACAAAACCGCAAGATCGGAATCAACTAAAATTTTGTGAGTAAGCTTTTCTCAAGGATATCTAGTAAACCATGAATAAAACAGAAGGTGCTGGAATCACGAAATACACCTTTAATATTTATATTTACAAGCGTTTACTGTTATAGAGGAATAAAAGGGAAATACATTTTTCTAAAAAAATGTTAATTGACTCCTGAAAAAAATTGTGTCTTTATGGTTTCATTTCATCCTATCAACCTTTATCGCTTAGATGAGACAAAAATCTAGAACATCAGGGTCTATTCAAACCGTAAACCGATACTTGTGTTCCGTGGTAACTGAAAGACTTAAACATTTGCCTGTAATACATTGTCGGCGAGGATTGAGGTTTGAGCGCTTATTCATTCAATATCCAGTATGTTATCTTTTGTGATTGCATTCTGCCGTTTGTGATATAGAATCTTAACTTGGAATTGCCTTGAAAAAGAAAAGATTGTTCTAGGATCCTACTGGAAAATCTGTCACGCTGGATGAATGATGAGCAAATAAAATTAGATTTGTCAAATTCGCAGCCGATTCTGAAATATTTAACATATCAATGGATCCATTCAACCAAAGCCTTTCAAATTTTTATCAATCACGTCTTTGATCTTGGTTACACTACTGCCGCGACCAAGACGCAAGCGGTTCCTCATTGGTTGACCTTTAATGAATATTAATATCATTGGTTGTTGAATGATTTGGTTCTTGTGCGTGTAATATAATGGGAAAATCTGTCACTGAAGTTTGGAAACGTATGAGCAACGCATCGCAATAGTTAGCGCTCTTCTCCTGTGTGTTGTTTTCAGGGCGAGGTGATATATATATTTTCTTCTCAGTTGGCAGTTTGTGGAGTACAGAGAAACTACTACTGGCTTAGATCCTATCGAAAGAGCGCCATTTTTCCCCCAAAAGGTTTTCGATTTGTGGTGAGTATTTTAAGATTTCAATGTTATATTGTTGATTTTACATTATACTGAAAACATAAATTGTTATACCAGAAATATTGACTCTGACGATTCTTTGTATTTGTTCATTAATCTAGTTAAATGTCGAGATATGGTCTTAACTCCTTCAGGAGTAGACTTAGTTTCAACTCTAAAAATGCAAAAAAAAATCATAAATAAAGAGAAAACAGAAAGAGAATTGTCAATGTCAAATTTGACAAATTAATTTTAGGATCGTATGTTAATTTAAACTTTACACTTTCCGCTTGTATATATATATATGTATAATCAAGTGCTACTAATATTTTATGAATTTTATTATAGTTTAATTTTCTCCAATACAAATATAAAACAAATGTTTATGTCAGTTCATATCTTTGGAGTCAAAGTATCTCCTCTACGCAACAAGTGGCCAGAATAGGTTTTTGTTTATCTTACCACATGTTTAGATCGTTGTAATCCAAAGTTAACTTTGCCAATTACAATATCAAGTCAATTCAATATTCATTACTCTACTTAGTAATTTTAATACACTTTAAAGACAACATTATTGCGTTTTGTAGCGGACAACATGTTACATCGACTTTGGACACGTTATTTCATTCTTAAACTGCTGGATATTGTAGTCGTAGAAACAAACCTAATAGATAACCAGTAGAGGATAAGAGACCTTCATCAAATTTGCGATTTCTGATTAGGTTTACATATGTTAGCATCACAACACTAAGGCCCAAAGGAAGCTTTGAAGTTGAGGTAAATTTAACGGAAATTTATCATGATATATATTTATTTCTCTTAGTAAGAAACGAACTATCATTTAATATAGTCCCCGTAAATTGAAGCACAAATTGCATTCTATTTTCTCATTAAAAGCACCCAAGGGGAAGGATTTGTAAAATGACTTAAAATAGATACAAGCAAGACAAAGAGTAGCCATTACCACTGGATAAAAGCGACCCAAAAGCTTGTAACATAGTGAGTTGCTGTTTCTAAGAATCGTTCAAAAGGGAGACTGTTCTGGGGATATTGAGATGTCGAAATTTTGAATCGTATTGTATAGTATCTAATTTAAAGCAACTTTGATTAGTAACATTGTTTCTTTTCTGTAAATTAAAATTTCTCAAAAACATAATAATGGTTGAATCGGTAATATTACATTTTTTGTGAAGAGCGTGAGTGCAAATCTCTTTAAAGTTCTATACTAATACATTTCAGAAAGTCTTCCTTTCATTTGTTGCTTCGTTTGACTTTTCCTCTCCACCTTTACCTTTTGTCTTCAAAACAAAAATAGACCGTATTCAATAGCCAGTCATGTTGGTGGACAAGATAGACGCATTCCAGTATACTACAATACATTCACTTGTCAATGATCCCTGTGCAATCGCTAAACATGGATCGATTGACAGCTTAATGTATTGTAGTCCTGGAATGTACGCATCTTGTCCACCAACATGTCTGGTGGCTGACGTCATATTGAATACGGTCTATACTGTGATCAAGCAAACATTTTCTTGTCAACATCGTACAACCCTTAAAGGGTCCATGGCCCGATCGCCTAAATAGCCTCGTCCCAGAGGTTCAGATTTTACCGGAAGTGGCCCAACATTTTGGTATCAGAAGAAAGCTACTATTTTTCTCATTTCACCCTGTGTGAAATCTTAGGGGTAAGGATGTTTGGTTTAGAATATGAGTGAAACGTACGCCTTTTTGGTCGACCATATTCATTTTACACAGTACTAGTGGGGCTTACAAAATTACGTTTTAGCTCTACATCAAACGGCCTTTGAAATATCGCGCGAAACTTTGTCAGTTGGTGTTTTGGGGTGAAGCCCAATCCATCAAGATGACAATTTCATATACTTAATCGGGCCATCCTCCTTTAATTGAAGAAAGAAAAACTTCCAAGGCACAGCGATTACATTACCAGAATTGAATATGAAGGCTCAACCTTCTTTCACATGCGCTGTGAAAGCAATATAGGTATAGCCTTTGGGGTCAATAGACTACAATCTCAGATTCCAGTTCTCCATTGTATAATTTATGCAAAGAATGAAACCATTTTAAAGATCCATTTTGCCGGAAAAAGCAGGATTGTGCCCTCCAGAACAGCAGAAGAGACCCGTTCACAAATGTTCCAATCATATTGTGTATTGTGTATTATATAATATATAGATATAAAATTAAAATTAATCATAGAGTTTTTTTTTACTTTTTTTATTTTTTTCAGTTTTTTAATTTTTTGTTTTTTATTTAAAGACATATTATATATATATCACTGTTGATCTTATAATCCGACAATTGGCGCTTGTTGCGTGACATCACAATCATCGCAATCACATTCATCTTACCGCTCACGAAGGCAGTCAGTAAACTTCATCAGTAACTCTACATCACACTATAGAACATCTCCACGGTCGCCTTTTATATGTTTTCGTAGTTCCGTTTGAACATGTTGTACCAGTTTATCAATAGATGGCGCTTTCCAACATTGGTCGTATAAGATGGGTATAAGACTACTGTAGTTGTTGTCAGCGATTATTGCGGGCGATGAGCTCCCGCGACCTGGACATCACAATTACTTAATCAGCTTACGTTTAAACTGATTTAAAGCAGATAACTATAAATGTATTCACCCTTGCTTGCTTTGTTTTTTTTTTGGTTTCACTCACTGTGCTTTATGTTGTTGTTTTTTGGGGGGGTTTTGTTTGATTTTTCTTATAGTTGTTTTTTTTTTTTTTGTTTTTTTGTGGGTGTGTTGGTGCTTAATCAGTCATTCCGTGGGACCTCATGAGTATGTCCTTGTTTTTTCCTTTTAATTATCTCCATTTGAGTTTTTTTTTTATTTCTTTGTTTGTGCATAAAATTAAATTTAAGTGTACACCGCGTAGTATACAGGTAGCTTGCGGTGTTTGCGGGCGCCTTGCCTGCTTTCAAAGATACCGATCCCTTTCGCGATTATTAAGTAGACCTGCCTCCTAACGAAGGCCCCAAAGGTTCAAGATTAACTGAGAAGGAAAAATCCATTAGACGCTGCCTGAAACGAAAACGCCTTCTTTTCTTTTGATTGATAGAAGGAAAACTACCCCACGTTCCCCGCTGATAGGGACGACAAAGCCTAAGCAAATTTGGGATGAATAAAGGTGTATTTACAACCAATAGCGAAACCGAGACACTCACCGTTAAGAAAAATCCATAAGGCGTGAGTGTTATTAACGAGGAGCTTGTTATTGGAAGTCATTATACGGCATGATATTGACAGTGATTGATAGAATATAAAGGCCCTCGGCATCATACGTTAATTATGACATTAACTTACAAAAACGTTTCTAATTGCAATCATATGACGGGTCTTCTACCAAGGAATAACAAAAGCTGAAGAAGGAAATACCCAGACAAAAACATGATTATGAGATTGTTGAATTGATAGGGTACAGGTTGCATCGTTAATGCATAAGGCTATTATTCCCTGTTCGGTATACAAATGTTTATGCAACAATTGTCATATGATAGGGATCTACGAAAAACGGAATATACTCTTAAAAAATATGTGTTTTTTCACGCTGATTTGGTCGAATAACATTGTAACTATAGCAAGTCAACAGCGATTAGGACTGAAGGTAGATAAATCAAACGCAAATGTTTGTGCCCTTTATGCACATCTCCACATACATTCCAAACACCCGAATAAAATTTACTGTTATTGGTTTTTATTTTTTTAAGTTATTCTATTTAAAAATATAAATTTTGTTACCGGAGTAACATACCAATCGGATTTCTGCAATTGTTGGATGGTTTTGGGTAAACTGTGGGTGTGATCCTCAAAGTAGCTTCAAATGACGTTTACAGGTGTTTTTGGTAACTGTATCGGCTAATCCTCACAATAGTTTTGTAATGAGGGCGTTTAAATGGCCCTCTTACCAGTTGGACAGGAACGTATGCGTGAGCGCGCGTATTGTGCTGTATGTTATTTTGGGTTTTGTGAGCGAGTTTGTGGTGAAAGCAATGCACCGAGTATGTGTGGGTTCACGTGCGTGTGTGTGTGTGATTTTGGGTGTGGGGGTATGTGGTGGGTTTTCTGCGTGGAGTGGTGTGCCATTTTAATACCCCGGATGTCAGAACATTTATAATAATAATCTCTGTATTTATTCGCGTAAAACGTTTCGATAATAGTATTGACTCTTCCACAAACGTCTGATAGAATCACCTAATTAATTATAGAAAGTTAAAAAATTATAATCGGTACATAATATTTAAAAGTGGAAGAAAATATATGTATCCTAGAAGTGTAATATTACAAACCTATATGAATTTTGCAAAGTTAGAATAAAGCAGCAACATGTCCACTCAAAACACATTGTGAAATCTACCCCCAAGATATAAAAAATCTTTGCAACAACAGACGAATTATACACTATATAATATTTATAAATTGCATAGGGTTTTAAAGTACCAAACATATACATACTCTATGTAATAAAATGTTGTTGAACAAAGGAGATTTTCACTGAAATGTGCAAAAATTATAAATTTTTAATGTTTAAGGTTTTTTTATTATTTGTGTTCTTAAATGCTTGATTTTCAGTGCACTTTTTTCAGAGCCATTATTCACTGGACATATGCCACAGAATGGCGCCATAATAACTAAGACTCCTCTTTTGGGGTCATCTGCCAAGAATTGCAGAAGTGCCCATAGGGATTACTCTGGTCGTATCTCTGTGTCAATGTATACGGTCTTAATATATTGCATGCCGTATGAGTTCCGTAAGGATCCGGTGATTGTGACTTGGTGTAAAGGAGGGCGAGGGTAGGTGACAATGTTGGTGCCTTATGACCTCATGTGACCCCTTTGTCGGCCCCCTTCATCAAACCGCGCCGCGGGCGCCAGATGGTCCGGGACCGGGATGTTAATTTCTTTAAATGTTTGTTCTTTGCGTTTGTGGCATCTCCAACATTTTGAAAGTATGTCATTATGAATAATCGCAAACATGGTAAAAGAATCTGGCTTTGATACCTTGTTTTGATGTTATCTCGGGGGGACCAATTAGATCAAGAAGAGCTTGTGCACTAGAACCATATACCATTTTTTTTCCACGCCCGATTTGAAGTTTATGAATCCTGGCATTATCGTGTTTGTCTACGTTTGGGAGCACATCACGGCACAGTCAATCGAATATGTCGTTTTGAGTAAAGTACACTGTTTATTGTTTGCGAGAGGAAGTCGTTACATGGTTCATAAGCATGCACAAACCTGGAAAGAACTTTTTCTTAATATTGCACACTTGATCAAACAAATATAGGCATTTTCTTCTGAGACAACATCTCCATTTTGAGTAAAATGGGGATTGATATTGTCGATCGGATCACTCACCTTTAATTTTATAATCTTTACTACTACACATGGCAATGTTTCTCCAAAACCCAAGAAATCATAAACTCCGTCTGAAATACATTGAGACTGTGCATACAAGCAACCCTTGAACGTTAACAAGTTCATTAGTCTATTATCACTATTCATCAATATTGTACTTCTCACATGAAGCACCGTGTATCAGCATCATACAGAATTTTAAAATTCGTAATATTTGTAAAAATGTGGCATATGTAGGTGCTCGTCAGCGTCTGTTTGTTCCTCACATGTGTGTTGAGGCCCATGTGCGTGTGTGTAAATTTGCCGATGTGTGATGTTGAGTGGGTTTCTGTGGATATTTATTCAAATACAAGAATATCATTCTACTGATGTTTTCTTACACATCAAATTTCCCAACAAAGGTACAAAACCCCCGTAATGTTCTGTATGTGTGTGTGGCGTGCGTGGGGGTCTGTATGATGTGGTGTGTGTGAATGGTGTATTGTGTGTGTGTGTTGGTGTGGGGTGTGATGTTTGATGTAGGTTTGCGTGTAGAGGGTGTGTGTTGGGTGTAGTGTGGTGTGGATTATGAGCGAGTATTAGAAGCATAAGATAATTTCAATCAGCTAATATAATTGCAATCACGACATTGAAAAAACCTTGAACAGCTTACGGTTACAGATTTTGTCAAAGCTTTAAATAGAGAACCCACCAAGTCTTTTGTTATTCCTCTCTCGTATCTGACAATATGATCTTATAGCGCATTGCCTATTCTCCTTTACTTATCACCTGGGTTTCTGTGCTAAATGACGGCCTCAAGCAAACACGATCTCAACGCGATATCCTCTAATCCGTTCGCCTACCCATATGCTCCCCTTCGCTCAAACCAAAGAATAAAAGCTCATCATATTCTTAACATCTTTGAAGCATAAGGCACTCTACACCACAACGAACTGAGGGCAGACTTAATATTGATTATGTTAAATCAGTAGAAACAATCAATAAGCGATTTATCTAGACCCTAGTTGTGCTTGTAATGATACCCATAAATCAAACTGCATCATGTTTAATTTGACCGGTAAACAGAAAAGTGCAATCACTTTCTCAGCTTGTCAGAACTGTATAGGGGTGTTTGTGGATTTATAGTATCCTAAGAACGTGTTAAATGTCAATGTGACAATATTCAAGCCGCATTTGTATTATTTTAATTTGGTTTCAAACCCTGAAACTGGATAAAATTAAAATAATAAAGCACAAGGTGTAAACAACTTTTCTCTATCTTAAATACTACCGGACAAGATATGCCACATACTCTTTTTGAGGTATTTTTGTGATTCAAACTTTTTTGGGTAAAAAGAGTACGTAGGGCTTGGAGTCGGAATGCGATGCCACTTGGAAGTTAAAAAATCATAAGGGACAAGGGTTCCGGGAATCAACACCTTTGCTTGAACCACATGAACGACCTAAATGTATCTGTCGGTACATTGCCAATGGCAAATTATGGTAAGCTTGACCGGGAGTGATTGCTTGTAACATAATTTAAAATACGGCGTTTCAGTACCCGAAAAAAGCTGTAACCATATTTCCATTGAGACAGCCGTGGTTATATCGGTAACTGTTAACATGTTCTTAGGGCTCGCGGTGCATTGCATTGTTATTTTTCACACTACTGTTTAACCCATTTGAAAACGAGCAACAATTAAGAGCTTGTTACTTGCTATAATACTAATCATCTGAATACTTATATCGACATTAATTTAGATTCAAGAAACCACCTTTAACGGGTATACATATATAGTATCTACAAGACAGCAAATTGATTTTCATCGAGAGAAAGATCGTTACATTTTGTTTTAAATAATTGTAACAGGTCGTTGTGTTGCTGTCTTGTCAAATGTGATTTCGCCCTGTTTGTTTTTATTAATGCGCGATTAGAATTGCCCGAGGTAACCGTTGTCATTATCCGAGATATTAAAATACAAATACTTTTAGTTGTTTCGAGATAACCTTTAGCCTAAATCTTTTAATCATTTAGACTTTGAAATCCTTTCGTTAAAAAAACCTGATTTAAGATGAGCCAACAATAAACGTTTGATTGAAATAGCGCTACTGCATGGAGATATGAAGTATTCTTGGTAAATGTAACAACATATTTATTGCACTGTCATTAGAGCCATCGATAAACGTTAAAATTTTGACCATAGATACGAATATGCAATTTGGAGGAGAAATTGACCTGTTTGTAGACATATCGTTAACTAGTTTCACAATGATCTATTTCATTAAATGCAATCGTGGCATAATGGTACTTCTATTGACTGAATTGGTGCCTTATTTGGTCAGTTTAATCTACCGGTTTCTGACGTCGTCATTTAAGAATATGCATCTTTTGGTACCATTGCTTTGTACACCGTCATTTATAGGTCATGACATTTTTCTAAATAATAGATACATTTAATATAGATGTATTTAATGATAAAATGTTGGAGAGCAAAGTTTTAGAAAATTAGAAAGTAACTTCTCATTCTACTGATTTCTTCTCAATTTAATTTTAAACCAGGCTACATGCAAATTTCCTTCTCTGGGATCTTGTGCGTGAGATTTTTGTAGGGAAGTAAATAAATAAACTACGATCGGTGCTGACTGGATAAAAAACATTCTTTCTATACGTCTGGGTGTACAATTCATTAGGATCCTTACTGCGTTTGATTTATTCGTTTCAGTGATTAAGAGAATCACTGATAGGAGACAGATCATGATATCTGCCTTGTTTATCTGTGGATGAAACTAGATTCATATTTGTTTGTCTTTGTTCACACTTTGACCTACAATTATCAACGTGTGCCACTTTCTCCTATAGCTTCCTAGTAATTCATTATATAGATAGCACACCATTGATCAGGGTTGACGTCTTTTGGTTGTCACTTTTTTCGAATAATTTAGGTGGGAAGAGTAAAGCTTATTCCTGAAAGTCGTCATTTACTATAGCTTAAATAAGCTGGTAGAAAAAGGATTCTTTATCTTAGTTGTTGTATTTGAGGTTGAATCTGTTTTATTTATGTTACACGAGCACATGTGTTTTGTAATATTGTCAATTTTATGTTACTTAAGGCATGCGTAAGGACAGAGAAGCAACCTAGGAAATCCCCCATTGTGACAAAAATGTTTGCAATAGCTGCATTTTATTTATAGTTACTTTTTTGCCCACAAAGAAAGAGGCGATCCTATGGTCACAGGAACACAGGAACGGCCGTATCTATCTCTCTCGGAAGTGATTGGGACGTACTCACCATATCATGTTTGTTGTGGGGGGTTGCTACACCTTCTCCAGAGTAAGGGCTAATTTCAGTGTACGATACAGGCATGCGATCGAGTGTCCTAGACTTCACGCAAATATATACGGAATAGAACCGTGACCTTATAGAGGAGGCTATTTGGTAAGTGCTGAACCAATGATGGCGGGCAGTGCACAATCAGTGCACACTAAAAAACAGAATAGACAAAATGGGACCCAGGACTATCTCATATGGATCTTGAAATTTCATAAATATAATGTACCTTTTGTACACTACCATACACAGAGAGGATAAGGGGGATTATTTAAAGCGCCTTAATAATCAAGGGCACAGCATGCTTGCCGCAACAGAGCTCAAACTCACACTGAACCGTACGTTTTTGCAGGAAGGAAGCCGCATTTCAAACCAAATCGTGATTTTTGCATAATCTTAAAGGCTTTTCCATATACTATTCCACTTTTTAACAATAATTTGGAAAAAGTAAAAAAAATAAAAAAAATAAAAAAAATCTCAACTTTGTTATAAAATTCGGGAAACTTATAATATTTCCCTATGGCACTGTATAACTGTGCATAAATGTTTACTTCATAGAACGGAAAACCGATTCATCTCTAACTTTGAAATTAAGCGTTCATGAAACTATCTTTAGTTATTAGGATAAACTATTTTTACGTACTACACACAAAAAAGATTATATTTCCAAAAATCTCTGAGTAAGCCTTTATATCATATAGATTTGAAAAATTCGCGCGATAACATTAACCAAAATTGACCGATTCATATAACTTGTAGGCCATAGTATCAAAAGCGTTGCATGGATTGCATGAATAGGGACATAATATAATGAATAGATTTACATAACATCCCATGAATTGGAACTATTGCAAAAAGGCAATGTAATTCAGGTTAAATTTGAAGTGCAAAATTGCAATAAGATATTTGCAGTGCGTTGCGTTATGTTGACACAGAAAATGATTCGTTGTATTGGCAACGCAGACGCAGTGAAAATACGAACGAACCTAAATTTCACATTTTGTTCAACGTAGTGTATTATGACTATGTTCTATGTATTCATGTTTTTAAAAAGGTCTTCTGCAGATTCAAAAGTGTTAACGAGAGATAACTCCAGTTGACTGCACCAGAAACACAAAAATCGAGTTGGTGCCACTTTATGGTTGAGTGAAAAACGGTGTTGAAAGATTTGAAAGTTGAAAGATTAATTATTCACATTTGTACGGGATTTTAACTTCATTAAAGAAACTTTTTATAAAAAGATGCGAAAACAGTGACGTAATGGGCAAATTATCTGCAGTGTGGGTTGGTTGGGGGTTATGTTGAATGGCGCCTTTCAAACTTATAAGTTATTTGCGCCAAAAGCAAATACGTTAAAAATAATGGCGCAATATGGGACCAAAGTCAAATGTTATATAGTTTTGACTATTTTGAAGGCTTCAAAGACTTTAACGTGGTCTCTTTACATTGTGGACGTTCGCAAAGGGCAGTTGAAGAAGAAGAAACACCGAGGCACAGCTTGAGTAAGTCGGGATCGGCTACTTGGGAGCAAAAACAGACCTTGGTGGCGTCTTCAAGTACGAAGTAAATAGATCTGCGTCATCATCATCACTATCATCCTGGTCACTAACCATATGCGATGGGACTCACTGTGATCGGATACCGTATCACAGGTACTACGGTCTCTTCTCGAGCGGAGGAGGATTGGTCATGTCCATATCCTTTTCCTCACAAGCCGAGCTGGCACATTGTCCTGGTCACTACAAGGTTTTTGTCAAATCGGATTTGGATTGGGGAGTTGGCGCCGGCTTTCTTCCGGGTCAACCATGCGGCAAGCCGCCCTTTTGTCTCGTCTCTTGGTATAAGGGACTTCCTCTTCTTTTCTTCTCTCGTCCTTCACGGTGCGACGTGATGTAGTCACAGTTCCCGTAGCAACTGCAGTGGGTGGTTTCCAACTGGCGCCTGCGAAACTGAATCACTTCTCTTAGTTTTCCATTACGAGATTAGAAAAACTGCGCACCTTGACATTTCAAATTAAATATCGGTTCACTGGTTGACACTCAAGTCGTATAACGTTTAGACAGGACGTGGTCCAAGTACAGGGGGAAAATTATTGGAGTATCCATATTTCGGACCGGTACCAATTCCACTCCAACGCAATCAAAACCAGTGAAGGAATCTATCTATTCTCAGTGAGTTCTGGCTTTAGGATAAAGTGTATAACATTGTACATACATTATACGGTGTTTCTTAAACATAAAGTTCACCACAAGGTACAAAACCCATTTTGTTCGTGTATGTGGTTGTGCGTGTGCAGGTATATTCGCGCACGTGCGTGTGTGTGTGATGATGATGTGTGTGTGTGAGTATGCGTGCGTGTGCGTGCGTGTGTGTGTGATGATGTGTGTGTGCGTGTGTGTGTGTGTGTGCGTGTATGTGTCTGTGTGTTTTAGCGAGTATTAGAAGCATAAGATAATTTCAATCATTTAATATAATTGGAATCACGACATTGAAAAAACCTTAACACAGCTTACGTACAGATTTTTAGCAAAGCTTCATAGCGACCCATCAAGTCTTTTTTTTTTTTAATCTTCGTATCTGGCAAATATGAGCTTATAACGCATTGCCTATTCTCTCTTTACTTACTCTTGGTTCTGATAAATGACGGTCTCAAGCAAACACGATCTCAACGCGATATCCTCTAATCGTCTACCCATAACTCCTTCGTGAAACCAAAAGAATAAAAGCCAATCATATTCTTAAAATCTTGAAGCATAAGGCATTACCACAACAACGAACTCAGCAGACTTAAGGGGGGTATGGGGTCTGTAAATGATAAAAAAAAAATTCTAATTAAGAAAATGAGATAATGCAATGACTAAATTGTATAGATTGTAATCTACAAAATGCTTTTTATTGAAATGCAATCGGACATTCGGTTCCCGAGATATTGCTGAACAAAGTGAAGAAGTGTACGCAAAATTTGCCAAAAATGCATCATCTCCTATATTTTATCATGTAAAAAAAATTAAAAGGGTTTAAAGGTCCATGGTTATGCTTTAAACATACTTATAATACCACCAAAAATGGTTTCATTCATAGTATGTATTGGTATCAATGTAAAATCTGCATGAAGCAGTAATTGAGAAACCGTATATTTGATAAAAATTGGGCATAAATATCATGTGTTTTGGTCAAGCTTTCAAAGGAAATTCCAAAACGAAAGTGGTTATCGCGCTGGCAGCGATGACCCGGAAGTGACGCCCGAGTAACAAATACGCGATACGCGTAACGCGTCATGATCGTCATCGTGGAACGGACGTGCGCGTGGCCCAGTTTCTTGCATACGTACACAGCACAGTTGACTTCTCGTGGTATATTATGCGTCGTACGTGTTGTATCATATGGCATATTTTTTCTTGATTTGGTGCCTTAAAATTACGATAATAGAAATGTGCTGTATTGTCGACGGGTGCACCAGCGGCGACCGTACCGACAAGGAGAATCAGAACAGAATAGCTTTATTCAAGTTTCCAGACAAAGAAACCGACAAGGAGAGATATCTGGAGTGTGCGGTGCGGTTAGCCCACGTGTGAGCTTTGTTAACAACTTGTTACTCTGACGTCATTAACTGGGTCAAATCCAACTCCAGCATCTTGATACGCGTTCGCGAAAACAGGAGAAGGCCCTGTCAGTTAGGGTATATTTATCCTTTAAATTTAACACTTTCCCGGTGTTCACTTTTAAAAATCTGTGTTGCGATATGATTAGGATACTGTTGAGGTACGAAAATGTAAGAAATTAAGAAATGTCTACTCAGCCGTGTCCATGGACCTTTAAGATATTTTAAAAGATAGTATTTACGAACTATTTAACACATTTATTTTGGCTAAGTTGAAGTAAATTAATTACTCATATTATCTTTTCCATAATTTAAAGTAATTAAATGTCACTGGGTAAGAGATTTTTATGTATTTATTGTTTTCTCACCCAGCGATATTTAAGAAAATTATTTAAACAATTAATTACAGGACAATGGATGCACCTATTTCGATGATTCTTTCATTAATAATTATGATAATTCAGTATAAAATGAAATGTTAAAAAATAATTCCATATTTCACATCAAAAGCGCCCTCAATCTTGTTGAATGTTTCGAGGTCTATAACTCGTTTTGTTAAAATACGCAAACATCCAAAACAAAAACGTAACTACTAGAGACGCTACATTCCTATGAACAGAAATTGCACACAGATTTGAACCAAATAGAGAAGCTAGTGAACACCGAAGGGCCTATTTTCAAAAGTGTTTCCAATTCAAATTACGGCACTGAAATTAAATGTGATTGGTCGATTGCCGGTTGCCATGGCAACGGTATTAAAATTAAGCTTCATGGTTCACTGCGTATTTACCCCCTGCACATGACCCCCAAGTTTCGTCCCAGTAGCATGTTTAGGTATTTAGTTACATCCGTTCTAGTGTTTAGCCAATCAGAGGCCTTGCGTGGTGACCATGGTAACCAGAGCATAAATTCACATAGATTTTAAAACTTTGTGACACGGGCTACAATATGATGTATAACATGTATATACCACCATTTAGGAAAACTAAGAAAAATCATTTCAAAATTCACTGCTTCAGATCCCATACTCCCCCTTAATATTGAGGATTTAAAAGCAGTAGAAACATCAAAAAGCGATTTTATCTAGACCTAGTTTTCTTTGTAGATGATACCCCTAAATAAAATGCATCATTTAATTTGAACGGTTGTCAACAGTATAGGAGTTGTTTGGATATATTATCATAAGAACGTGTTAAATGTCAATGACAATTCAAAGCAACAAATTTGTATTATTTTAATTTGTTTCAAACCCTGAAACTTTGACAAACTTAAACAGTAATAAAGCCAAAGATGTAAACAACTTTTCTCTGTCTTAAAATACTACAGGGACATGATTACTCCACATACTCTGTTTGAGGTATTTTGTGATTCACTTTTTGGGGTAAAAGTACGTAGGGTTTGAGTCGGAATGCGATGCCACTTGGGAGTTAATCATAAGGGACAGGGTTCTCGGGAATTCAACACCTTGCGCTTAACACATGAACGACCTAAATGTAACTGTCGGTACATTGCCAATGGCAAAATTCGGTAAACTGGACCGAGTAATGCTTGAACTAATTTAATACCCGTTCATGTACCCGAAGAAGCTGTAACTATTTTCCATTGAGACAAGCCTTGGGTATGTTGGTACCTGTTAACATGTTGTTGGTTCGCGGTGAATTGCTATTTTCACAACTACTGTTAACCCATTTGAACGAGCAACAAGTTAAGGCTTTGCTTGCTGTAATACTAATCATCTGAACACTTATATCGACATTAATTTAGAACATGAAGAATTCTTAAACTTCTACCACACCACAACATAAATTGACAGTCAGTGAAAAATTCACTGACCATCCAGGATTTGAACCTGGGACTTTCGGTTCACTAGTCCGATGCTCTACCAACTGAGTCAGATGGAGAAGAGCAGTGATGTTACATCTATAGGCCTTCAGTCCAATCCTGTTCCTCTACATATCTTCTAACCAAGAAGCGTTTACCCACACGTTTGAGCTTCTTTCTTCACATTAATATATAGATTTCGGAATTGGTTTCCATAATGTTATATTCCTCTAAAATTACATCCACGCTTCTTGCTAGAAGATATGTAGAGGAACAGGATTGGACTGAAGGCCTATAGATGTAACATCACTGCTCTTCTCCATCTGACTCATTAGCTCAGTTGGTGGAGCATCGGACTAGTGAACCGAAGGTCCCAGGTTCAAATCCTGGATGGTCAGTGAATTTTTCACTGACTGTCAATTTATGTTGTGGTGTGGTAGAAGTTTAAGAATTCTTCATGTTCTGTTAATTACCCACACGTTTGAGCTTCTTTCTTGGCATTAATTTAGATTCAAGAAACCACCTTTTATCGTGTAAATTACAATACAGCAAATTTCATCGAGAGTAGATCAGTTACATTTGTTTTAAATAATTGTAACAGGTCTGTTGTGTGCTATCTTGTCAAATGTGATTTCGCCACGGTTTTGTTTTTATTAATGCGCGATTAGAATTGCCCCGAGGTCATTATCCGAGATATTAAAATATCAAATACTTATAGTTGTTTCGAGATAACCTTTAGCCTAAATCTTTTAATCATTTAGACTTAAATCCTTTCGTAAAACCTGATTTAAGATGACAAACAATAAACGTTTGATTGAAATAGCGCTAATTGGAGATATGAAGGTATTCTTGGTAAATGTAACAACATATGTATTGCACTGTCAATTAGAGCCATCGATATAACGTTAAATTTGACAATAGGTAGAATATGCATTTGAGGAGAAAATTGAACTATTCGTAGACATCGTTAACTCGTTGTCACAATTGATCTATTTCATTAAATGCATCGTGGCATAATGGTACTTCTATTGACTGAATTGGTGCCTTATTTGGTCAGTTTAAATATAAGGTTGTACTGACGTCGTCAGTATAAGATATGTATGTTTTGGTACAATTGCTTTGTAAACCGCATTTATAGGTCATGACATTTTCTAAATATAGACACATTTAATATAGATGTATTTAATGATAAAATGTTGGAAGCAAAGTTTTTAGAAAATTAGAAATAACTTCTCATTCTACTGATTTCTTCTCAATTTAATTTTAAAAACAGGCTAAAATGAAAATTTCTCTCTGGATCTTGTGCCGTGAGATTTTGTGGGAGTAAATAAGATAAACTACGATCGGGGCTGATGCTGGGTAAAAAAACATCTCTTTCCACGTCTGGGCGTATAATTCATTAGTAATCCTTACTGCATTTGATTTATTCTTTTCAGTGAATTAGAGAGTCACTGATAAGGAGACAGATCATGATATCTCCTTTGTTTATCTGTGGATGTAAACTAGATTCATATTTGTTTGTCTTTTTTCACACATTTGACCTACGAATTATCAACGTGTGGCCACTTTCTCCTATAGCTTCCTAGTAATTCATCAATATAGATGCAAACATTGATCAGGGTTGACGTCTTTGGTTGTACTTTGCGAATAATTTAGGTGGGAAGATAAAAGCTTAAATTCCTGAAAGTCGTCATTTACTAGAGCTTAAATAAACCGGTATAAGAAAGGATTTCTCTCTTATGCTTATGTTTGTGTATTTTGAGGTTGAATCTTTTCTTATTTGTATTACATGAGTTCGTATGTTTTGTGATCATTTTAATTTTATAAATAGTATATAGAAGCACGGAGAAACTGGTGAGCACAGAACTAAATAAAGACGAAAATACACGGTCTCGAACCCGGACCTCTCGCTTTCTATGCGTGAGAAATACCACTGGGCCACAGAGGACTGTGTTAATGTGGATACAAAATTTAATTTTATATATTTAAGAACAGAGAAGAAATATAGAAACCGATATTTTGCGGAACATGTTTTATTTAGTATCATTTTATTCATCTTACAATTTGTGTATGAAGGGTAAAGGGTAAAAGACGCTCTAATATTACACAAAAACACAGGAACGGAGTATAGGATATAGATTTGAAAAGTGCGCGCGATAAAATTAACAAAAATTGACCGATTCCTATAACTCGTAGGTACTAGTATGGCATTTGACATTGCAAGGACATTAATAATATTGAAATCGATACAATACATCCCATTTAATTGGAACTATTGCGAAAGGGCAATGTAATTCAGGTTCAGTTTGAATTGCAAAATTGCAATAAGGATTTATTGTGCGTTGTGTTGTGTTGAAACGGATGTTTCGATGTATTTGCAACGCAGACGCAGTGAAAGTATGAACGAACCTTAATTCCACAGTTTGTTCAACGTAGTGCATTATGACTATGTTGTTCATGTATTCATGTTTTAAAATGTGTCTGCATGTGCAAATTTAAAAAAGCGAAAGCTGCTTTGCAGAACAGAGTTCGAGTGTACTCTGTGCATTGTAATGCACAGAGTCATGTTATGCCATATCATAACGGAGCTATTTGCTCAATCATGTGCACAGTATTAGCAACATTGTACAGGAACTCATTGGGATGATATTGCGTTTATTCCCCGTTATTGCGTGACTTCGAGCGTTAGGATTTATGACTAGATAGATATCTACTAGTAAATCCTATTAATCCGACTTGAAACAGAGGTGTAAAATATAGCAATTGGCATGATCCATGGACACCTAATCAGATATGGCTAGACATTAATGTCCTCATCAGTAAATCTGGGAAAGGATGCCATTATGACAAAAGTGACATAGGAAAAAGTTGAATACCAGACAGACTAATGAGACAGATAAGCTAAAAGAAAGGTGAAAGTTACGTGAAAGAGGGGAGGGGAAGAAGAGAAACTGACAGAAGGAAAGAAAGAACAAAGTATATTTCCCTACAATGTGTATGATTTTAAGTTGTCGGATGTCGTCATGAATCCGAAGAGGAAGGTACGAGAAAAGAAGACTTTTGGTCATGTAAAGAGTGTTCCTTACGATGAAGCAGGCGCTGGTCATCTACTCTTTTTGGTAGAAGAACCTCAAAGTTAACCGTTGTTCAAGCAAGAGCAATGACCGGAAACGGCATAAAATGCCATCGCCAATGTTAACGTAATGACGTTGATTTGTGGTTGATGCAGCGCAGTCAGTCAAAATGTCTTTTTAAACTTTGCTTTAATTACTTGGAAAGCTTTACTATGATCGTTTGAAAGCTCTTGATCACACCATTTAAAATTTGGTGATAGTATCAAGTGTTTTCATGAGGTCATAACAGAACTTCTTGAATCCAAGCGAGATCATTGACCCTAATCAATGAATCACCGGTATTAATCAAGCTATCCCATCATGGTGTAAACAAATCACGTCTCCTAACACTGAGAGGTGTTCTAACAAATGGTCATTTGATTTTTTCATTGACATACCATAAATTACACCATATGAGGCGTACAGCCCACCAAAGAAATTGTTCTACTAACGAGCCAATAAGACAAACTGAGGCAATTATTCGTTTGATTTCGTTAAAATAGTCTTTCTTATAATGCGTAAAGTGCATCTCTTTAGTGCATCTCGCCTATCACAGCTCGTGATAGGCGAATATTTTTAACAAATTTAATTTTGACAATGTGGGTTTTGTATGTGTGTGTGTTTGTGTGTCTGTATGTGCGTGTGTGTGTGTGTGTGTAGCATCTAAATTACTAATTAATGTGTTTTGTCTTATTTTCACTGCCCTTTTCTATGAACAGATCTGTAAATCATGGGTCATCTCCTAATATAGATTGACGTCGGTCACTACATTTAAAATCATGTTGGTATACTTTTTTAAAGCATAAACCACATATTCAGATATTGAGATCAATTTTGCCTGCCTTTTTCACATTCTAGTTAATTTGGAGTTAATTTTAAACTCCAAAATTATTTACTTCTTTGCATTTCATCTATTATAGAAGGAAGCAGCGATAATTCCGCGTTCAAGAACAGATAAATTGTGTCCAGCAAGATTAGTCCCTAAGGGGTAGTAGATGGAATATCGACGAGGAACTCGTTCTGCCCGATTTTGTTGCTAGCTGTAATGAATGATTGCGCTAAAAGGAGAAATAGCAATTCCGCCTATTTGTTTAAAGGCCATACTTCCCATTTGGAGAACTTAAAATGGTTGTCTGTACTAGGTTTCATGGCGGAAAATACCTTCAGCGCCTGTTTATACTTTGATTAGGAAGTACATAGCGAGGTCCAAGTTATAGTATATCGAAAGAAACGACAATAAACAGTCGTTACAAATAGCGGGTTGTCCGTCGCCCAGAGACACGAAATTGAGCACCGGGACAACCAAAATGATACTACAGTTGTCCCGTGCGGACACCATAAAATCTAGAGCCAAAACTCCTCTTTTGATACGCCCCAATTATATAGAACTGAACAGATAAATTTGTTAGATATTGGGATATACTAGTCTTTAAGTCATTTTCTTTCGTAAATTCCTCCAATAAAGTACAATCGCAGTTTCCAAGAAACTCACCACAAAAATTGCTAATATAATCAAGCCAAATTGTTATACTAAATCAAACTGCTACAGGGAAAACCTCTTTTGGCTTAGCCAATACCACGCACGAGATACGACTATGATTTCACAAGTGAACTTAGTGTTATATTATATCAGAAAGTTGTTTTTAAAATACGGACAACCAAAGTTTTGGAGCAGACAACCAAAAACTGCAATCTGGTTGTCCGTGGGGCAACCACTTATTTTTCCTTAATTCGGTGAACTCGGCCATAAACCATGACCAGAAAAAATGATCCGGATCAGCATCAAAAAGCACCCAGCTGGTATTGGTGCATCACGGGAAGAGTGTTTTATAGACGAGAAAGGCTACTAAATATTTTGGGCTTCCATCCATAGTCAAATTCGGCATTCTCAGAAACGGCATTAGCACCGATATAATAATTTACTTTACATTATGTTCAAATAAAGTGTAAGTTGCCTTAATAGTGAGCATTTTTACTTATAATGGTTCTAAAACACATTATATGTCTCAAAGTAAGATCTTTATTGGGTATCCACACGGCATATTACCTCTCGAAGTAGACGACGATGCACCGGGTTGTTTATTAGGGGGGAAAATTTGGTTAACCGCACAGAAAGGAACAATGATTTCTATTTCTTCAGTGTTCACTCTATTGTAACAATTTAAAGTTCATGGCCCACGATCCTCTAATAGCCGCCTCCCCGCCCCAGGAAAATTGATCAAAAAGCTTTGTGTCTTAGACGGCTTTATTTTTTTGTCATTTACCTGTCAATCTTAGGGCCAAGGATTTTCAAATTTTTATTAAAAATAGTTACAACATTTGTAGAGTAATGTAAAGTCTCATAAGTTAGTTTGTTTTGCAACTGAAAATTTGAGAAGAAAACCAATAAAACCACATTGCTCAATGATATGACTCCGCATTTAATTAATGTCTATCATCAAGGTGTCAGTACGGACTATAATGACTAAAATATCATATTTTGTTCTTAACAGGTTGCTTAGCACGGTTTTCCGTGTTTTCGATAAACATTGTTTTCTCTCGATAAATATCTCGATAAACATAGTTTATCGTGAAAAACAGTGTTTTTCGCTCGAAAAACAATACTTTTCTCTCGATAAACACTGTTTATGGTAACAAACGAATGTTTTTTTTGCACATTGCTCTTGCCATATAGTAGTTAAATAGTAGTTAGGGGATGGTCAATACGATCATCCCCCATGTTGACACCCGTCAATGTGTTTTTGACCACAATAATCTCATATTTTATCATAATAGTTTAAAATGGTAAATTTTCGCCTAATTACAATTAGATTTAACGATTTTAGGTTCTAGATGGCAAAAATTTCGCGCGCACGTCTATTAGTAACGGATCTTGTCAGCAAACCCCGTTTCATTCATAAGTTTTCGTCAACCCCCCCCCCCCCCCCCCCCCCCCCGGTCAACAAGAAATGGACGCCACTACTGGCAAGTAGCTTACTAAGGTACTAATATTCAGAGCAGAGCTGGCGAGTATCAAGCGAACTACTTCTCAAGAGATATCACGCTGCCGATCATGCGATATTGCGTCAACTATTGTTATTTTCAAACTAACAATACCCCATTACAGTCCAAGTGCATACACGCGGAGCTCGTCATTTTTTGCTTGATTAGTTGCATTACCTTGACCGTGTGTAAATTAAACTTAAGAACATGAACACAAATATATTCAGCTATTACTTCTGGCCTACACCTGCGTCATAGAATGTGACATCAAACGAACGTTTTTTTTTTTTCAGATAATTCTGAAGGGAATCTTAGAAACAAGCAGTTGTGATCATGCAACGTTTCCTTGTCGTAGGGCTATAAACAACTGTTGCCAAGATGAGAAACAACTAAGGCAGAGAAGACGGATAAAAGTGTAAAGCATTGGATAAATTCCTCTTCTTTATGTATGTGCGCGTAATTTAACTCGAAAATTAGTGAAGGCCATCGAAACAAAATGCAAGGATGCTCATCCTTTTGAAAAGAAAAGCTTGTGAGAAGGTGAAAAGAAAGTAAAGAAAACGAAAAAAAATTAATTAAGGAGAATGATTTCCTTACTCATGTTGAATGTGTTTGTATATATATTATACTTTTCTTGATATAAGTACTCAAAAATGACTCTAAAAACCATCCAGTCCCCTAACCCCCCCTTACCCTGTCTTACCAAGCCGTTTTTGTACACGGTTCACCAGAGGGGGGTGGTAACCACCCCCTCGAGAATTTGTTATAAATCCCCCCGATGCTTCGAATTTCATACCAGTGGATAGCTATGGTCCTCCGCTTTCATTGATGCCAAAATAAGTAACAACAAACCTAAGTCTGGTCGGTCACAATGACGTCACCAAGTCACAGCGACTCGGCAAAATTGGGCTTTTTCCTTAGAATAGGCGAAAATCCAATTTTGCGCCAAAAAAAAAAGATAGGAATATCGATTTTTCATGCGGTTTTCAGCTCGTAAATGAATTGCAATGACGTAGTTTTACATAAACATAGAGTTTTGTGTGCATACTGTGCATAATATTTTTCACAAAAGCACCATAAAATTATCCTTGGGGTGCCCCCCCCCCCCCCCCCACCCCGTCGACTTTGAATGGCATACCTAATCCCGGGAGGTGCTACTTTCCATTCACATTTCTTTCGCTAAAATGATGAGAGACTGATTACCTAGAAGCTTTTTAGGGGAAAGGCTTTTGGCATTTTATCGCACAGAAAGCCCAGTTCAACACTCTAGCCCCCCCTCCCCCGGTAAGACGAGGGTAAAAAGCTGGTGGAATAACATCATTGATATATCCGTCATATGTTCCTATACCATCCTTGACCTCATATAATGGTAACGTTTCACTAACTAGAGGAAAGACTGCATTGTATGACGTCTCAGCTCTGTGGCCGTCATTGTGCGGGTTGTCTACACCCATTGAGCAAACACATCTCTACAAACACCAGTTTGACCTGATGAAATGTTGATGAGTGTAAAATCTTACCAACGTAGCAGTTTAAATAAAATAATCTACCCGTCGCGGCAATTTTAATTTGGTATGACTTCTTTGACCCCCCTTAAACAATGTCCGCCCAGAGTTGAATAACTTGCGCGTGCACCCATGAAGCTTAAAACATGGCTCTAACACAACTGAAAACGGTGGTCGCTCCGTCCGTACCTTTAAAAGCCAGCTTCATACGACTGTCGACCGAAATTACATAGGGCCCATTCACACCGAAGGGGTTTGGAGTGGGTTTGGTCAACCAACTTTAGGTTAAGGGTTATGGTGTCTGCTAAGCATCAGAAAATAGCTAGTAAACCTTATGGCGGATAAACATCCTTGAAACTCAAGCATTCCAACCTCAAGTGATCTGATGAATCTGATGCTTCTGCTTTAACCCCCAGAAATCTGACCACCATCGATTGGCTCATTCATGGGACAGCATGATATAATCCTAAAGTAACCCAATCAAAATAGACCTCTTGTTTTTTGTACATTGTAATATATTTTTTTTGGATTTTATCATATCTAATCCTGATTGACTAAATACCCATCAAATAACCAATGCTAGCCAATAAACTCGGCCGTTACACTATTTGCCGTTTCTCAACGATGTTTGAAAACGCTAATCACTGGTTAAAAAAATAAAATCGCAATTTTAAACGCCGCTTAAAATAAACGCAATTCTCAAAGCATGCATAACTTTAAACGCTGTTTAATTTTAGCCGAACATCGTTAAACCATGCCTAAACGTTGTTTTACCACTTGACTTGGTCCGGTGGTAGTTTAAGGCGTGTTTAACTTCACTTTTTCATCACATGCCTGAATATTTTGAGCTCTATGTGATACTCGTGGTTTGACCAGTTAACCTCCTTTATTTCTCTTTTTCTTTCTTTTCCGATTCCTCAGTTCAATTTCTTCTCGGTCCATTTTTCCTTTGATTCTATTTTCATTCCTCGTGTTTATCTATTACTAGTATTGAATGAGCGCAATGGCGGCACAACGATTAAAACAGTTTTTAAATAGGCCCGGGCTTTTGTCTCCATCATTTCAACAAAATTCTAAAGCGACATTCCATTAAATTTACCCGTGGGCTTCCTGCTTTGCATTTCAACTACGGAGGGCATTGTCTGGCATATAAGTATTGTTCACGCACACGTCATGATATAGGCGAAGATAAGTCCACAGTTCGGTGGATGATTTTTAAGGCGTTTGAATACAGTGGTTAGCTATACGACTTGTTAAAATATTTCCAGACACTATAAGTGATTTGAAAAATATTTGGAATTTTTGCAGGAATAGCTTCAAGTGAAGGATACGCTGTAGAATTCTCATAAGTTCATTTCCAGCTGTAGAATTGACAAAACAGGTGAAAACGCAGTGTTCCCAAGAGACGAAGTTCTCCATTCACTACGTGTTGTAGTAAAGTGGTCCGCGAACGGACAGTAATGACTAAAATGCTCCGGATTCTGTCCTTATTAGGTTTGCTTCTGGTCTTATCATTTTTGCAGGGTATGTTAGGCTACCTACCTGTACTTGTTACATACATGTAAAAATCTGATTTTTGATGATTTTTTTCGATTTGCTGAGTTAGCAAATCACTGATAGTGGCTTTTAAAACCTGCGTTTTGTTTTAAACGTGCGTTTAGTAGCTAACCATTTTAGGCCTAACCACGTTTTCTTTTTAAACATCGGGGGTTTTGAGAAGACGGCCCCCTTGAGGGTTAATTAAAAGATCCAATGAGAGATTTCAAGCATCAGACATGTAAGCATATGTTGCCATTCATAATTATAGACACTCAATATAATCTCTTACCTTGTATTAGGCACAAAAATAGTGAAAACATGGGACTACTACACTAAGAGGTATATGAAGGATCCCTTTCACTGTGCTCATAGTCTAATTCACTATGTGCTATATATTGATGTCCCTGGATTCATGTGTACTTATTAACTTACCATATTCCTCAATGCTGTTTTTACCCCGTTTTATTAATAAAACCAAAACCGGGAATTCTAAAATCGATGCTATAAATTAGCATGGTACTATTCCAAATAAATTTTGTTGAACGTGTGCCAGAATTCGAAAACCATTATAATTCAGCGATACGTCCATCAACTAGTCGTACAAATGATGATCCAATTATTCCCAAAAGTTGATTATCTATTTTCTTTTATTTATATTGGGTTGCAGATTTGGCATTAAGTGTAATTGGCTTTAATCACTAACAAAAGGCTAAGTAAATATCGAATTTGGGCAGGAGCGGTATCCAATGCTTATTCGATTTATGGGATACCTTTGTCTCCCGTGGTTTTAATTTTTGAGGTGTACAATATCTATTTTTGCCCTTTATAAACAGAATTATAACCAATGTGCGTATGAGAGATATAATTAAGCTATTCTACATTATTTTTTCCACAATTTATATTCGGTTTTCTCTGGTTATGAAGGAAATACATCGTTCATTCGTATAGCCTACTAGTGAAAGGAAAGTTTCAGTAAACTTTTAGCGAATGAATGACTGTAACAAGCTGCCAAAGCCGAATAATGGTGCGTTCAGACTTCATCGCTCGACATCAGACAACGTTAGCCTTTCGTACATGTTACACGCGTGTCGCAATTGTTTACTGAATCAAGGCGTTAAGTATGTTCCAAAGACTAGCACACAGATAAAGTCTGAACGCACCATAAACGTGATGCCGCTGACCTGTTACAATCTATAAGACAACTAAGAACAATACCGATATAAAAACACAATTCTACATGAGGAAAGACCTCAATGCTCCTATGCACTTTACTTTGTTTCTTTGTTTTGTTTCTGTCTATATCGTTGAGTTTATAGATTCCGCCTTGTATCTTGCAAACGTTATGGGTAAGCATATGTTTGAGGTAAGCATAGTTATAATGATTATTCCCTTACTTCCGTAGAGGAAATGACTAGCAACCTGACAATCACCGCAAAAAAGGGAGATAGCGATATTTGTGTTGTTAGATCTAGGAGCACTTTCCCTGTAAACACAAGGCAGAGGTCTACTTCGTGATTTTTTGAAAAGTGGTAAAAAATGGCACTTAGGGATTTAAGGGATATAACGATTCTTAACATAAAACAAAATAGCAACAACCAATTAGGAAATTTAGTACCAAACATAGTGCAGTTAATGTCCACTGTAAACGGACCGCGACCTTTTGCCCACCCAACCAAATCATTGTGACATGAATCCATTCATAAGTTTGATCTTACGTAAATGATTCCCACTTCACAGGGCATCATCCAATCACTAATCAAGGACATGCTATGGATGAGCGATTACCCACACACTGTGTGCATGAACATTGGCGAGTAGGCCTGTTTTTACATATGTTGGAAGCCTTGTTAGAAATGGTCGTTTCGGATGTTTTTCAGCAACGTATGTCAACCAAATTACATCAGCATGTAGAGAATAAGATTATCTTGGTTGTCAGCTTCTACGAAGAGTATAGGTCTAACCGTTTGTCCATGGCGCCCTCTTGAACCTGCCCAGCAATCACTGGTGATTTTTGCCATAGAGTTTTGCCATTATACCCTACCAAAATACCACTCTTTATAAATTAACCATTTTCGGATTTTTCTGAATGTTCTATCATAATAAAATTCACATATGTTATTGATGATAATATATTCTACAATTAGAGCTTCTACCAAGAAAATCCCGTGAGCACTTTTCTCGCAACGACGTGAGTTTTCTCATGTCCTATGCGTTAAGCGCAGAGTACGCATGCCAGGCCATAGGCCTATTGAATGCACTGTGTGCACAGTGAATAGGGAAAATCGACAGTAACTGCAAGATGAACAAATCGGAAATACGATTTTCTTTTTAATTTCAATCTAATAACGTGAACAAGAAAGTCATTTAATAATGGAAAATCGTAGACATAATCATTTTCCTGATTTGAGCAGCTAGTCCTTCTTCGTTAGGGGTGGCTTCAAAATTAAACCATCGGTTGCTCTGCGGTTCAGCCCGGTCGTTGTCTCATTAGCCATACATAAATTCCGTTGTCTCATAACAAGTAGTTTCCATTGCTTTAAACCGCCAAGAACTGTCGGTCAAACGGCGGTTGAATTTATTTTCAGTGTAATGGTGGGTTCATACTTCATCGACAGACGTCTAGCCTTTCGAACATGCTTTTCGCGCACCGCGTATGTTTCATGCATCTGGCGCGCAAAGCATGTTCAAAAGACTAGCGTCGGTAGACGTCTGCCGATGAAGTATGAACCCACCATAACGACCGAGATGTTTTATCGGATGGAATTTCAGGCTTCTATCACTTTGTTTCAACTTTATCTGATCAGAACGACAATACTTGTTTAAAACGGAATTTATGTATGGCTAATTGGGTAGCTGGAAATTAATTCCTAGTACAATTTGCGAAGGAGTTAGATAACCTTTTAGGGGTTGGGCTATGTAGTGCCCACACTTCACTGATGACTCCGATGAATAATGACTGCTAAATTCACCAGGGTGACCATTGCAATGGGATCACTGAATGACCCAACCCTCTTTTAGATATCTTCAGTACACCTGCAATACCAATAAAAAGGTTAATTTGTTATTACCTTTATTTGACGGAACAAAGCAAAAACTTAAATAACCAGCTTTATTAGGTTACTCTGTTTGTAAACATGTATAATTATGACTGCAGTCCCCATTTCAATATTGAGCAATTCTGAGATTGTATGATAAAAAAGTATAATTGAGAGATGCAAGCATAGTAGTAACTAGGAATTACATAATCACTACCAAACAGCAATTTCGACCCGAATATACACAAAAGTTAACTCTTTACATCACATGCAGACAACTCATTGTAGACTCATAAATATGAACAATTTCGCCCTAACGTTTATATTTTACATCGTTATTATTATGATTATTATTTAACACTTAAGTGTATAAGGTCATGTGCACTTCCGTTTGTGTATAAGGGGGACCCCTCTGGAAACCAATTTGCCAGTGGATTTTTTAAACAAACTCTGGTCACTGATGGGGTACATCAACACGACCACATAACAGGAAAAAATGAAAATCGGTTCAATCGATTCAAAATGGCGGTCCAAAACCCGATTTTTGCAAACACTTTCCCAAGGGACTCTTTCCATAAAATTTGGCTCATAATAGGAGAACATAAATACATTGCTGAGATAAAATTTTTAAAAAAAAGTTAATCGAGTACGATTTAAGGGGCAAAATTAAATTTGAATAGCGACACCAAAATGCTTAATTATGCTAATTAGCATAATAACGCCATGGGCGATTTGAATTTGTTTCCACCAAAATATGTGCAACTGATATTTATGTAATCACATAAAATTTTGGGCAAAACTAATTTACCGTTAAAAATGGCGCACGAAAAACAAAATGTTGGGTCCACGTGGACCCCTCCCTCCTTTATACACTTAAGTGTTAAAGATCGTGTCTAAAAGCTTTTCCCCAAAAACTGCATTTGCCTTGTCACCTTTTGCATACCAGAGTTCTCGTCAATATCTGGTGCTTCAGGATTCCTTTAACTTAATAGGGCTATCTCAGACTGATCATTTTCTACTCAAAATGTGAAATCTATTTTGCACAAAAAGTGAGCCCTTGGCTATTGTATTACAAAGCGATTTTCTTAACCACGGAGGAATGCGCTGGCAGTGGGTTGATCTTAATCCCCCATGAGCTTTACGGAATAAATCGATATTAATATTATTAACATGAAGATGTTATTTTGCTTTTTAAAATCTCACTATGAAAAGCTACTCATTCATTCGCGAACCTTGTAGAAATTCGAAACAATTATACCTCGAGCAAGTGTAGAAGACACGAAAACAGAAATCATCATATGAAAGGTTGAATAAATTGTTCGACAAGTTTCTGTTAAAGTAATGATAAAGAATAGAAAGTCAACTTTTTATACAGATTACGTTTAGCCGCATTTTAATGGGTTTAGATGGAAAACCAGACCCACCCATGAGCAGACGAGTACGGACTTCTGAAAAACATTATTGAATTATATTCTGTCCCCATAAAAATACCTTGATATTATCTCTGGTGGCAAACTCCAAAAATATCGCAACTCGGAATGAAACATTTCAGTACACAACCGCCCAATACATTAGCCGATAAAAGGATCGTGTATACACGTAGTTATATAAGAGTTATGAATCCCTTTATTGTACAGGGTGGACCAAAAATGAGGCGAACAGTATGAGGTACTTGGTCAACCAATATCGTTTACGCCAACAAGTGCAAAATCATTGAAGTGTGACAATTATTAAGGACTCTATGTTTTTTTTGTAAAAACATGCAAAAATGCAGTTGCGTAAAGTTAGTGAAAATAAAAAAAAATTAATCACATTTATTTCACTACTAGAGGTTATTCGATCTAAGTCCTCGACATGACCACCATTTCCTTTGATGCAAATGTCTGTTCTTGTTATCATGGTTACTTTTTCGGTAATCCATCTTTCCAGTTCATCAAGATTATCTGATGTCATCATTAATCATTTGGAGGTATTAATCTCTATTGATATTGCATCTTTAAAAAATGGCCCAGAGATTGTTCCTGTGCCAGTAAAACCAACCCAAAACAGTCAATCTCCTTCTGCCATCATTTCGTTGATAATGAGAAGTCTGCCCTCTTGGACAGAGGTGTTTGAAACCAAACCAGCTTCATCTCCAACGATCTTCCAGGAAACGTGGAGGATGATTTCTGAGCCACCGTAAGAGATCAAGTCGACGTTGATAGTCTTGGGTCTTCTGATAGGTTGGAATAGGTTAAACGTGTTATACATGTTATCCTGTTGAGAGTTGCAGCTGAATTATCAATCCATTAAAAAGACAGTTATCTCTTCGACCTTTTGCCTGTTCTGCTTACAGGTGGTCACTGACTTCTTTGATATTGGCAACAGACCTTCCATTTCAAGGACGACCACAACGTTCCTTATTCAAATTTCGACTTTTTCCAGTTCTGCAATACTTCTCTCAACATTTTCGTAAATGGCACCACGTGAAGGCGGGCGATCGGTTGGGGATTGCTGATAGAATCTCCGAAGCACCTCCACTACAACTCTTGGTGCGATCATTGCGATGGTATTATGTAACAAGGAATGCCGTTTGCTGTGGTGTGAGCTGTGCTGTATCCACGTTTCTGCTCCAATTCCACTTGTGTGAAGTAAAAGCATCTCTTGTAGGCCAGTGGCACATATTTAATCCATTGGCCTTGTGTTTTTAGCTACAATGCACAGGATCGGAATCCTAACAATTTGCACATGGTGGAGCACCTGGAATTTTCCTTTTTGGTGCACAAGAATTAGCTAAGACCACGAATTGAACCCATACAATCTTTGCGCAACTGCATTTTCATTCGTTTTACACTGGCAACAGCCACAGAGTCTGTGATAATTGTCGCAACCCACTAATTTGCACTCATGAGAGGACACGATGTTTAAATACCTCATTCTGAAGCATGTTAACCAAGTACCTCATATTTTTTAAATGAGATCTATTTTTGCAACTGTCCCCTTCATTATGATACACTCTGTATTTTAGCCATTCATAGCTATGTGCCCCTCCCCGTTATCGCGAATAGATATACGCTGATCTCTTCTGTAACTGCCTTTGACCGAAATTAGTTTCTTCTTTAATCCTATGGTATGGTTAGCAACGACTCTAATCTGAAATTGCTGATTCGTTGAGGCTCCCTGTTCAAATTGTTAATTTTCTGCTCTGTACTATTTTTGTGCCTACCTAAGGCTACTTCCCAGTTTCCCGTTTCCGACTCGGTCAGAAGAAATGCGATCCAAATAATTCATATTTCCAAATTTAATTCATTATTTCTATTTTCCAATGTTTAAGACAAAAACGATTGTTTTTTAACGTGATCTACCACCGAATTGATGCATTTAGGCACTGTTTACGATGCACAGGGGGGTAGAACTTCAGGGACACGTGATTTTCTAAGATCAATAACCATGTACGTTAGTTCCCGGCTCCTTACCTACTTCCGTGTGTGTTTTCTATTAAACCACCGATTGATCGATTAACTAGGTAGTCTTTGCAAAATGCTACGTGAACTATGATTTAAATGGATATATACCACATGGCGCATTGACTCGAGACTAGGTTTAGTCTCTCCGACAGGCTGCCATATCAACCACACTTACAGCCTGGAGTAAAGGCTAGACTAGGTGAAATGGGAATTTCTACCGTGGCCACTGGGTAAACGCGCGCTATTTAGGCACTTTTCAAAATATACTGATATATGAAATTTACTGTCAATTTTTTCGAAGTTTTTCATACTATGATATTAGAAAAATAAATTTACATTTATATAATCAGTGAGCTTTGCGGAATTCTTGTGTCAAATTATTTGTTTTAGCACGTGTACCATGCTATAAATATCACCACCACCAGTGTACGTTCTAATCCTGTCATTTTCGTTTCAGTTATTGCCATGTTGTTTGATTTGTTTCGTCGGGTTTTTTTAAACTATTATTACGTTTGTTTATTACGGAGTATGTGTGGCAAGTAAATAAGGAGAGGGGGAAAGTGTATTTCCTTCCCTGTACGATTGTGACAACGACCGATTCGGGAAGTCGTCATTCCCTATCTGCTCAAGGGATAGATGATAGTGAGCTCTTGGAAGCTCAGCTGTTGGGGGGCACTTCTATGTTTACCAAAGTTTATTTGACATGAAGCCTGGTCATAAGTAATGTGTTTCGTGCCTCAAAACAAAGATAACTGCAAAAAGTTAACTTGGCATCATAGTTAATCCTGGAAAATAATGAATATGACTCATGAAACATTCCACATTCGTCATGAAAAAATGAAACGGGAGACTGGGAATCAACTTTCAATGTTTCCGCTTTTTATGTTCCCCATATCTCATGGAAAGGTTTCTGTTGGTTCCTCTAGGTTGCATCCATAGCACTAGTTTAATGTATGATATTATTTGGTGGGTTCAAGCTTAGTCGTGTCATAGGGTCATGTTATACATTTAATATATTCTTAAGCGAATTTTGAATAATAGTTCTGCAGACTTTGATGTTATCCTTTGCAAACTATAGGGTTTTTTTTCGGTTTATTCACTTTAATTTGTGATCGGGCTCTTCCCAATTTTTTGGCCACCGCTTACATAATTTGAAGTTTGAATTCATGTGCTTAACGTTTATACATTACGTTTTATTGTTCATAACATTTTGAAGTTTTTGCGAGACTCCTGAGCAAATAAATGTCATTTCTCTAAATGGTATTAAACAAAGGTGGAAAGCCACAAAGAGTTGTTTGCATAAGCTGTGGCAATATGCAGTGAATATTTATATGAGCCCTGACATTATAGTAGCTGCATTGATAATGCATTAAGGCCAAATATCTATACTTCATAATCACTATTTTTCAATCAAAATCATTTACACGATCTCTAAAAAACGGGCTATATATTAGTATAAAAGTGCCTTGGCCTCCGGCAACTGGTTGGAGGTCGTTTTGGACACAGCTATTGAAAGCATGCTTACAGGAAGTCTTGGAAAAAGAATAGACATGCACGCAGTATTTTTATTTCTAAAAATATGAAAGACTTTAATGTACCAATTTTAAACATAACATTCCGGTGGTCAAAGAAAAAAATGAAGTTGTAGGAGAAAATAAACTGAGTAGAAGAAACAGCTGAAAGTAGAGAAAGGTAAAACAAAAAAGAAATCCTTATTAACCGCGTTCGAGAAAAAATCCAATCAGCTCCAGGACGATGTTGTTGCCACTAAATACATGTAATATATAACTTTGGATCTTCTGGAAAAAATGGTTTAATAGCATGAGCATGAACTTCGAATCTGTGTGTTAAAATAATAATTTCATTTATTATAGGACAAAACACCAAATGAAAAACTGAATATTTATAGGACAATAGTGCCAAAAAAAATAAGTATAGTGCGCCATATCACGCATATTTTGACAGTAACTACAATGTCATTGTGATATCATACAGGGTATCTTGATACTTGGTTGGTATGATCTCCGTTGTTAAGATTTGTTTACAGAGAGTATAAATGTAAATACTGTAAGGATTTATAATATTAGAACACTTAAAAGGTAGTTATTATCATTCAACAAACAACAGGGTCCATTTTCAAAATGGAAAAATATAGATTTAAAAAAATGTGTGAAATTGATAACAGTAACATGAAAATCGAGAATATAAGAATATAACAATTATCCAAAGCTCAGATTTTGTTGTGTCAAATTAAATATTTGCTCTGGTTATACTGAAACAGAAATGCATTTTAACTTGTTGTGGGTGACTGTAAAAAGTTTTGAGGTGAAGTATTTGTGACCCGTATAGACCACGTAGAGCCATGTTACATTTTGTCCAGTAACTATGTAACCAAATACTAAACATTGTAAAATAAGGTAAGACGAACAATTCGACACAATTCTCAACAAATCGGAGTTTTGGGTAAGTTTTACCCCAGGGTGACGTTGCACCTTAATAGGGCTGTACGTATGTAACTAAATGTCGGAACCTACACAAATTACTTTTTTTTTAAATCCTTATAACGAGGCCAATGTATTAGTGTACAATTTAACCACAATTTGACTTGATTTCAAAATTTATCCTATGTTAATTTTACCCCCTTATTTTTAAGAATTCTCCATATTTTCCAGTGGTTGGACCCAAAAATTGCGATTCAACATCCTTTAAACTATAGAAAACTCTTCAAACCTCCAAACTTCGAGAATAGGATTCTCGTTAATGACGCTACTACTTTGTTTGTCACCATTAACGTCTAAAGGGGTCGCGATATGTTGGAACCACCTATTTAAAAACGGGGAAACTAAGATTATTATTGATATAAACACATTCCTGCATGAAGCAAGAATGCTCCTAAATCATATTTTTATTAATCATCTCATCAAAATATTGGTTTCAAAGCATTAAAGGGCCATGGTCCGATCGCTAATAGCTTCGTCCCCAGAACCCCAGATTTTTCCGGAAGTAGTCAAAATTTTGATTTGATATCAGAAGAAAGCTACTATTTTTCTCATTTACTCTGTGAAATCTTAGGATTAATGGACGTTTGGATTTTATGAGTACTCTATGGGATTGCAAAATCTGGTTTTTTAGTTCTCCCATCAAAACGGGTTGAAATATCGACACAAAAATTTACAGATGGGGTTTCGGGGTGAAGGCCATCCCATCAAGATGAAAACTTTATATACTTAAATCGGGTCATCTCCCTTTAAAAAGTCAGATATTTGGGGTAATACATCGTCCCCTTAGAGCCAGAACTGTTTATGTCCATTAAGGCATTTTTCGACCTTCCATTGGATCGACGAGTGTGAGGCCAATATATCAACTTTGAAAAAGTATATGTGCATATACCTGGAGGATTACTACTTATTCCAGATGTTCAAGTACTTCTCATACTTGATTTACTTATTTTTTTAGCAATAATCAAACTTTAAACTCGTCTATCTCAAAATTCCATTTTTGGACATAGACAATAGACAGTTCTGGCTCTAAGAGGATGACATCTATTCTGTGGGATATGAAGGTAAAAAAGGGAATTATTTGCAAAGGAGGTGATTAACAAGATAATCAGAATAACAAGTTGATTCTGAATTTTAGTGCCAACAGAATTTTAGTACGTTTGGATTGTTTCTGCACTATTTATTGAATTCAATATAATACAATAAGAATGTCACTTAATGTCAAATAACCGTCAGGTTAGATGCATAACACTGTATTAATTTCAATAAATCTTACATCTTATATTTGTAATGACAATTTAAATTTTATTCTTCAAATCATTCTAGATTAAAACACAATCTTAACGGCAATTACACAGGGTATTTTTTTTCATAAAATACTATTGTCAGTGCTTTATGATCATAAACTGATCATGAAGTGATCACAAACTGAAAAACACTTTTAATTCTGCCTCTTGAAATTACTTAATGTCATTGTTTTGACAGCTTAATACATACACAAATTTATCCTACGTAATTGCCATCATCTATGTAACTTTCAATGAATTTGCATAACAAATGTAGATACCACTTAAGCAATTAAAACCTTAAAGTAAGTCATGCTTTCATGGCTTTTGCTTTCTTATTGTACTTAGTT
>JAMKCH010085059.1:0-50967 GCA_023653785.1 Ophioderma brevispina
GTGATGAATGTGGACTGGCATAAGATTAGCAATTTATACCATGTTGAATACAAGTGTATAAGGATCTGATCAAAGCCAAGAGACATGAAGGTAAGAATTGTCCATGTGATGACATATTGATTACGATAAGAATTAGCATTTGTGACCATGTGATACAAGTATGATAAGGTATCTGATCAAAGTAAACATATTAAAATGCTCATTCAATACCAATGTGACTATCATTTTGTGAATTGCCATCATGTGTCTTTAAAGGAGAGCCTGTATCAAGAATACTTACACAATATACGTATAAAACCAATATTGAACACAAGGAGTGGTTTCATGGGAAAACGGAATTAGTACACCATACATGATTAAAAAGCATTTTGGTCTGACCATGCTGCGATATTTTTGAAATCGCGCGTCACTGTATATGGATAATGTATTTTGTGGTTAATGCGATAATACGGAGGGCACATTAGCGTCATACACTTCACACATGATGCTTTCCTAAGGTGTATTTCCTATGGCATGTATGACCTCACTGCCGGTCGTATCGCATAACCCGTTATACACTATCGGCGCTTTTTTGGATTCGGTGGAATCCTACAGACGCTTCGAGCTTCAGCTGGTAGACACCTTTCATGGTAGACACATTTTTCCGCTATTTTAAGTAAATACCACCTCCTGTCAAGCTCGATGTTGGCTCAGCGAACCAACAATTCAATGGGAACCAGGGAAACCCCCTATCGATTAATTACAAAAATGGTATCAACACCATAGATTGAGTGATAATTAGCCAGAATGCCCCCATAATCCATATATTGAGTGTTTGCTTTACCAATTGGGTGTTCTTTAACCAAATATGGCGTGTTCTTTCTATCTACGAAATTTGACTATTGGTCCAAGTAGATGTCAATATTCACTGCACCGTGTACTTCCCCCGATAGCGCCATATAACCTCGTGCAATGCCATCGGGTTAGCATAAGAGGTGTAATGTAAGTCAGGAAGAGCCGGGTTTTTTTTTTTTATAGAAATTTTAGGAATGCCGCCTGATGTCCACCAACCCCCCCCCAAAATGACCACCCTCGTCATATGATGCTAAGTTCCTTGAAAAATCAGTTGGCATACTGGGCATTGGGTAGCAAGACCAAACAAGTGATTGCGCTTGTTTTGCGTAAAATAGCTAACTAAATAGAAACGGCTGAATCTGTGATGCAAGAAAAAATGAAGGCGTGTTGGCGGCCGCAGTGACGAAATTAAAGCAATAACGCGCTTTCCAACCATTCTGGTGAAGCTTAGTGACGCCCGGGGCCGATTTTAGAGGAGGCAGTGATTTAGCATTTGAACCAAAACTCGCTGTGGATATAATATATGCCCCCGTAGGAGCCAGACTAGCACGATTCTTTTTTATATCATCGACAATCGTGGATCGCAAGCACTGTGATGTGGGATTCTATGTATAAACGTTTGTCATGTTTTGGCACGCAACAATTGGGGAGTTAGGACTTTTCCATGGTTTCCGTAAGGGCTACGATGATGTAACTTGGGAGAAAGGAGGGGGCGGGGTGGGGTGACATGTGGGACTCATGTGCCCTTGGTGACCTCATTTGACTTTGGCCGGTCAGATGTTAACCCTTTCCCGAAGGCTTGTTTGCAAGTTTTATCTGGAGTTCCGAAGGCGTATCATGATGTAACATGGTGGAAGGAGCGGGTTGAAGATTTCTCGACCTGAGTAGATGTTGGGCTATTTCGGTCAAAAAAAAATTTTTACATATGCAATGAGCTAATTCATATGCAAAAAATCAGCGTAATCGCTTTAATTTTTAAATGGTCTCGGACATTTAAATTCCGTCACTTCGCAAAAACCCATTATGGTTTGCATCTTCTTTGTTGCCATTTTTTTTTTTAAAGTTCCCTGATCCAGCTCTTAGGGCTATGCAAATGAGCTAATTAAATATGCATAATTTCTGTATCGCTAAAATGGTACATTCGGAAGGCAAAGTTCCTTTGATACATGAAAACTCTATACCATACATCGTGTGTGTGAATCATATGGAGGGGGCAGGGTGGGGTGTTGGGGGCCGGGTGGGGGGGTGGTGGGGTGCGTCAGGGGGGGTCGGATATGTGTGGGGGTGGCGGGTGGGGGTGCGTCGGGTGGGTGCGTCGGGTGGGATCATGTGGTTTGACCTTGGTTACCCCATGTGACCCTTGGGGACCCCTGTGACCTTGGTAACCTCAATTTTGTACATCACTGACCTGGGTGACCTCACTTGACCTTGTTGCCTCATGTGACTTTGGTGACCTCACTGAACCTTGGCCCCCTTCACAATAGTGTTAGGGGAGGGGTTCGGGTGGGGTGCGACAGGGGGGGGCGGGTGTGTCAGGTTGGGTGCGTTGGAGCATGTTGGGGTGACCTCAATGTCACCTTTGTGACCCTGTGTGTGATCTTTGTGACCCTCATGTTACCTCCACGTGAACCTTGGACATCATGTCACCTTGTTTGACCGATGTCACCTTGTGACCTCATGTCACCTGGTGACCTCATGTCACCTTCGACCCCATTCACAAACACGGACGGCAGCATAACACTAGCTGTCCAATGACCGCGACATATTTTTTTTACTTGCATTTTTATTCACATACAACTTTGTCCTTAGTGATAATATCATATATTTGACAAAACAAAAATATCAACCATTTGTACATAATTATCCGTAGACACATGCAGCACTATAAAAATCACCCAAAAATCACCCATTTTTTAAAATGGCTTGCCCTTTGCCAAGGAGTGTTTATCATAGCTCCCATATGGGTCCCGGGCAGTGTTTAAGGCATATCTCTATATATCAAAAATACAATTGCGGTGTAATTATGCATAAAGCCAGCTAATCAATTTCTCACACATTTTAATCAGTTTCTCATGGGTCCAGGGCATGTTAAGGTATATTCATTCATTTCTCATTTACCAAATACAATGAAATACCAGAACCATCCATCATTACAAAATTAAAGGACCATTTTTATTCATTGTTCAGTTACCAATTAGTCTTCCCGTCAAGGTCAGCATCCCAAAACGGGCGTCAAAGTACCACCAGTCCCAACCCACCAAACCCCCGTGCCACGAATCCACACGGCGGTGACCGTCTTGTTTAAACGCACGGGTTAGACCAGATGGTTTTAATTCATTGTTAGGGTTATGTATTCTGTTTTTCTTCTTTCTATGAAACCACTCGATATGTGGGGGGTCAATATTCTTTTATGTGTATATTTTTAATATTATTCCGCTTTACGGGGGTTCTCCTTAAGACTTGCTTATGACAACTATGTGGTATCGGACATATGTGCATTGCTTACATGCCAAAGAATCATCTTGCATCAGGGTCCCTTTCTATGGGTGACTTTCAATGTCAAATTAGAGGTATCAGACCCACTACCCTACCGTGATATGCTATGCAAGATAACCAGCTACACTTAGAAGTGGGAACAGCAATCTGGAATAAAAACATTATGGCCTTCACAGTGCTGCGATTCGCATAACTGATTTGCACTACAGTCCTGTGTGGCATGACAGGGACTACTGACAGACCAATAACTTCAATCAAGTAAAAAATAGTGTGAACACTCACCGCCATTTGGTGTCATTCTCACCCAGGCGAGAGCACACCGCCAATTCCTACTCACAACCCAGAATGCTAGAGCTTAGGCTACTTCCATGTGTACTCTAAGGTCTATGCCAAGGCTACCCCCCCTTGATGTTTTGATGCAGTACCTACAACTATGTACTTGCAAGTACACACGACACTTCATGCATAACAGCTTCCTTAGTGTACTCTGCAGTTTCCTGCTAGGTGACTGACAGTACGATACCCTGTCAGCCACCAGTAGTTGTAGTACCGTCTGAAGCTACTCGAGGAGTAACTTCAAAGGTACTCCCCTCTCCAGCTCCATCATCATGTTGGGAACTATCAGGAACTGTGGTTTAATGAATACCTCAATCACCATTGGACGGGGTGACATCCATCATCATCATCATTTCGACCTCAGTCGACCATCATCATGAGAGGGGAACAGTTTTGAATAGTTCAAAGTGTCCCAACAAATATGCCAGATTGTAGGTATAGTGTGGTGAGACCTTTGAAGACCATGACCCTAAAAGTAATCCTCTTCTTCAATAGGGAACCAATGCATGTTGTTAATTCTGAAACTCTTCTCAGTTTTACTGCTTGTAAGGAATTGGGCCAGGTACAGTAGATCAAAATTGGTTGGAATTGGGCATAGGTACAACAGGCAGATCAAAATGGTTGATTGGGCATAGATCAGTGGAATAAAATGATTGGGATTGGTAATAGGATCGGTGGATCAAAATGATTGGGATTGGCATAGATCGGTGGATCAAAATGGGTGGGATTGGGCATAGGTACAGGTGGTATCAAAATGGTTGGAATTGGACATGGGTAAAGGTGGATCAAATGGTTGGGATTGGGCATAGATACAGGGGGATGGTTGGCATGTGGGCTTATGGTCACATGGATCAAAAGGTTAGGATTGGGCATAGTCTGGGTACTGTTCGAGCAACATTATGTTAGAATTGAGCATGTACAGTGTGGGATCACAGTGGTTGGAATTGAGCATAGGTGCGTGATAAAATGGATGTAATTATATGTACATGGTGATGTGCCCACGGTAACAGCATTCGTGTGTATTCCTTTTAATTTTTTTCCTTCATAATATGGAACTGGCTATCGACGGAACCAATGAAGTTGCCTTGCTGTGGTGACTCAGTTCGCTGGTGATGGGCTGTTCTGATGTGGGGGACAATATCAATGTATTATCCCTTTTTATTTTTTTCCTCAGACTATTGAACTGGCGATCGCTGGAACCAAATAGATTGACATTGCAGAGTGCGCAGTTCGCTGGTAGTGGGCTGTTCCTGAACGGGCGATGATCTCAATTATGTACCTGTATCTCTTTTACTTTTTTCCCGTCAGAATTGGAACTGGCTATCGCGGGAACCACATGAGATTGACATTTCTGTGGGTGACTCAGTCGCTGGTGTGGAATGTTCCCTGAAGCTTCACAGGCATGAATTTTACATTCAGCACACGATATGCAGATGAATGTGTTGTACAATGGACAGGTGCTTTTCATGCTGGTGCTCCTTCTTCAAAATTAACATCTGAGTCGTTCCAAGGGCAAATTTGCTTCCTTTAGCATCTCTAAGGCTGGATTAATAGAAAAAGATAACAGCTTTTGGTTATCATTATAGACCCTTTGCAGCTACTTTTGTATTTCTTGTTTATTTGTCAGTGGGAATAAAGTACATGATACAGAGCTGGAAACATGCATAATGTGCACCAGAACATAATCAACATTTCCTCCTGGATAATGTTTACGCCGCGCCAAGATTAACAATGACTTATTTGCGGGAGGTAGATTAAGTCCATCAATTAGCACATAAAATATTGTAAATTAGAGTCCAAGTAACCGATATAAAAATAAACTGTTCGTGTGCATAAATGGTGTGTGTACAGCAAATAGAATGAACCCGACTATCTCAGAATAGCTCAGAAAAGCGGGGAAACTCTGGAATGTACCTTGACCTTATGTGATTTCATTAGAATGTGCGTCACTGAACTTCTCTGAATCATCGGTGGCGCACTGCTGCATAATACACAGTCAGTGTTAGTGCTAGAAATCCTAAATCTATGCAGTAAATGTGGAATAATAGAGGCAATTCCAGATTATGAGGTAATTGACTATATTTAGCACATGACTCATGTGAGGACCAATCCTTCAGTATTGTTTGAGAGGATATAACTCTGTGAGAGAAGAGAGTCAGTAGTTACCGTACCATCATGCTGCAAGTTATTAGCAGAGTTCCAAGTCCTAGTGACAGTGACTGTAAACATTGTCTTCCTATAGTGGACATTGTCATAAGTAGTCTCAGCTCCAACCGTTTTCGTCCGATTGTGGAGCCGTGTTCGGTTTCCTATTCCGTGGCCTCTAGTTATCCAAAGATACACAAGCTACAAGCACTTTTGGACTGTATATTTAGTCGAACCTCCGAGCTTCGGGCGTCATTAGGAGCTGGGTGTCTTCAGTCAGGACAAGTCCGTCCGTGGACAGCGCCCACTACTGGGAATAGTTAAGTTTTACGCGGGTATTCCCAGGACTCTTTGCAATTGCGGCATCGTACTTGTAAGCACGCTGCAAGCCCGCGTCGCGTCACAACACCAGTTCGTAAGTTATAGTTCATTATTAGTTAACAACTTTATTATAGATACATCTTGATTATTGATACCTAATCGTGTTTGGAATGAGATTGATTTAAACACATACGCAATTAAATAAATACTTTGTTCTAATTTTGTAATCAAGTTCCCAGTGTATTGTCTCTGTTATTCAGAGTTTTGAATCCGGCGTTTGAGGTGGTTTTTGTCTTGGTCCAGTGAACGTACCAATAAAAAATTTTCCCTTCAAGATGGCATGAATGTTTCCCTCTGGAGGCCAAAATTTCTGACTATGCCAAAGTTTCCACTAATCCAAATTTTGTATGTGTGTGTGGGTAATTTTAGTGTACTTTTTAAACTTTTTTTTTTTTCAAATTTCTCCTGTGCAAACACCGCACTCCAATTGCCACCAATCCCATGTCATAGCTGCACCATAGCCCCTTTAAACGATCAACTATTATAATTTTCATTAGCTCTTGTTAATGCCTTTTTACTTTTTTATTGAAAGTGCAAATTAGTTGTCTCTCTTTAGTTTAAAGTAAGGTGGGCTATAGAGGGTAATATTTGGTTCATAGTTTCAGATCACTTGAACACAGGCTCAAAGTGATGACTTTATTGATTTTTATATCCCATTTTCGAAGAAAAAAAATTAAAAAGTGCAAAACCAGGGTGCCCCAACGAAAAATTCAAAATGTCGCGCCAAATTGCCAAACATTTTTTGACCATAACTTGATAAGCTTTTGTTTAATCACCTTCATTTTGTGCAGTACCCATGTTTTGTCCTGCAAGAAATCATCAGATGCAGATTCTATCTCACCACAACTTTTTCATTTTCCGATAATGGGCAGTTTTTAGCCTTAATTTGACTGCGAGGGTGGTTTCCCCGAAAAGAACTTATCGTATGAAAAGTTTTAACTTTTAACTGGTGACCCATCTTATCAGATTATGATGCAACGGGATCATTTTCTGAATATTAGAGTGGTGTAACACTTACCATTTTCCCATGGCATTAATTTTAAAATTTGAACGAAAACACTTCCCATTGGAATGTACGGGGGGTCAACGAACTTTCTTACGTGTGGGTTTCCAAGGATGGGGCATTTTTATTACATTAAAAAGCCTATAGTTGTAAAACCACAAAACACATAGGCATTCAAATTTGTCAGCATGTGTTCCTAATAAAACTCAAACTTTTGACTGTAAAATCACATATCAAGGGGATTCGCATTTTCTTGGGAAAGCGCCCTCAGTGGTCAATTTTAAGCAAATGGCATTTCAAGAAAACCGAAAGGCAATGGTGGGATGAAAGTTGCCTAGCATGATTCCTAATACCCCCAAAACATGGGTAGTGCACCAAAATTAAGCAAATGGAACAAAAATACTTGATCTTTTTGTCATTTGGGCGGCCATTTTGGATTTTTCGCATGGGTCAACCTGGTTTTCGCACTTTAGTTCATTTTTTTTCTCGAAATTGCCATCAGGGTGATTAAGTCCTTAATGAGCCCTGTTTCAAAGGGTGATCTGAAACATTGACCTTCTATAGCCCACCTCTATTAAAGATGGTGAACCCAATCAGGTCTATTTTCAATGTTTGTCTCAAAGGACATGTGTGTTAAATAATGTGTCACCACATTTGGGGGGGGGTGGGGGGAGCTTTTGTTTCATAACCAAAAGCAACATATTCAGGCCTTAATTTCGCTGGGTAATGAGAAACATACGAATGTTCTTCCGATATTAACAATCTCATAGGTGTATGGACCAAGTGGGGAGACAGGTTGTTGATTTGGGTTGCCCATCTTTAAAGGCACAATCAGTGATCCGCCCCAAAGAGTAAAAATATTTGAAATTTTGCAGTAGTCTTTTAAAGTGAAGGATAAGTCCGTAGAATTTGCAGAAGTTGTTTTTTTCCAAATGCGAAATGACAAAAAGGAAGGAACGCGATGTTCCACGATATGAATCTCCATTCACTTCACGTGTTGTAGAAAGTGTCCGTATCGGACAGTAATGACTACAATAACCGAGTTTTCTTATTAGCTGCATCCGAGGTCTTCTAACTTGTAGGGTTTGTACTTGTTACAGACATGCAAAAATCTATTTTTGATTAGTTTTTTTGATTACCCGATATGCACATCACGATAATCCTTAAAGAACAAAACTCGAGAACTTTTGTCTAGTTTCCAGAAATTACCACCCAATCACGACTTTAACTCATCTTCCATTCTCTTCCACAGTTCATCCAGTTTCAGTTTCACGGCACCCGGTACCTACTATTACTCAAGCGTACGCGAAATGAGGCAGAGACTCCATTATGAAAGGTATAGTCAACGTCAAGGCTGATTCTAATGCAGGCACTTGAAGTGATGGTTGGAGACTTTCAAAGCTGATCCACGATACATCAGGTAGAAATGTGTGAACCCACCACAGATCTAGAATATAAAACCAGAGGGCAAATTGGGGGCTTGGTATTGAATGGCGCAGCAACTAACCCTTTCTCTCACACCTCGCGCACATCCTTCTTGTTGCGCAACCAACTCGTGTGTCACTGTTACTGCACAAGCACAAGCACCTACAAAACTGTGCGGCCGCATTTGTATCAGTGTTACATTTCCCAGTGTTCCCTTGTCTGATCGGACAATTTTTCTGGCAATAATTATGCGAAAAAACAATCGATGGAAGAAACCATGCCCTCTAAAGATTCCTGCATTCCTAATGCACATATCCATATCAATAGATTCATCTATAGGTGTTATGTTCGAAGGTGTCCTTCGCTTTCCTAAATATGATTCTCTTACCGTTTGGAAAGCGAACAACACCTTTCGAACCTACCTATGATGATATCTATTGCTCCTCTACCAACCCTGTCCCTTGAATAGCTTAGTTGTAAGAGCGTCGTGCATGTAATACGAAGGTCCGCCGGTTTCGATCCGGCAGCGCAACCTGTTTTTTTTTTCAACACTATCATGCGCTGGCCATCATCCAGGGAAAGATTAATAACTTACGAAGGGAAAGATTAATAACATACGACATAGGATATTTTGACTATTCCTACAAGTAATTGTACTACTTTTCTATTGTACTGATCTTAGAGAATTGCCAGAAAACCTCAACATTTTAATGAAGAGATGTTGTATGTGTCCCTCCTCATGATAAAGTGTAATGTCTTTACGCGGTGCCCTCGTAGGGAAAGTGAGTGTGTGTGTTTGTGTGTGTGAGGTGTGTGTGTGTGGTGTGTGGGTGCGTGCGTGCGTGCATGCACATTTGTTCCCTGAGTCAATACAGCGACATGTGTACTTGTTGTCGGCCTTAACTATGATTGTATTATGTAAATATGTACTTGTTGAAGTGTTAAAAGTGTAAATGTTACTTCTGCCTTTAAGAGATAGAAACTATATGTTTGTTCTCTGTGTCGACTATGGATACAATCCCTGTGGCTTGGGGTAAAGAATTAGGCGCTATTGAATTCCCTGCGTATCGTAAAGGCGACTAAAAAGGATGACCATCTCATGTTCCAACATCATTGTATTTGTTAGTGGAACTTTGAAATTGTTTTTAGCCATATCTTAAAATTATCAACATGGCCTCCTGGTTTGGGTGAGTGTGGCCCACTGGTTAGGGTATTTGCCTTTGGTGCAGAAGGTCCCCGGTTTAAACCCCGGGGGGACCACTTTGGGCATATTAATTAGGTACAAATTCTGGATTTTATTGTAAGAACTATTGATTAAAACTGGAATTTCTGCTCTCCACCATGGTTCATTTTGGAACTTGGGCAACGAACCATGAATACCCCTGGCCTGGTCCTTCGTAGGGGACGTTAAGGCATCAGTTACACAGAGAATCACGCCTGTATATGAAATCACAGCCAGTTTCGATAAGAGTAGGGTGAATTCGTCCTGGGCAATCATTGGAAGCATGTCTGCACACTGAAGATCTACCCACCCAATCTAATAAGACCCAAATAAAAAATCTGAATTATAGTCACATACTTAACTTGATAACTGGATATTTAACCCGGTATGAACTAATTCCCCTTCCTCAGTGTATCCCTTGTATTGTGCTTTAAAAAACTGTAACTTATGTTTTTTCGTGTATAGAGCAAATCAATGCAATCAATAAGTTTAATATGAAAACTTTTAAGTTTTTAAATGAGTGCGATAATGATTAGTGCCGTGGAGAGATGTGATTGGTGTGATGATGGAGTTGTGTTAGAGAGTGTTAGATGGGGTAGGGATGCCGGTGGAGTGAGTGTGGTAATTCCCATTTTTAAAGGTGGTTCCCATGTATAACTCAAGAGTTACTAAATAGATCTAAAGATCATTTTTTCCCAATTGCTAGTCACTCTTAACATTTAAACCACAGAATGTGTCTTTCATTTTTACATTAACACATTCTTTTTCATCTCTCAGATGTCAAAAATCCCAAATACAGGGTTTTCAATATTTTTACGTTTTGATATTTTTCGGGTGTACCCTACCTCCTATTTTCATTTTTACAGCAGATTATGAAAGCAGGTGTGCTCCTTCATTCATAATTTTTCCTTGCTGCGGGTATCATAGAACTACCCAATAACTCAATGCTATGGCCATGTTTTTTCTTTTCCCCAAAATTGTTAAAATCATGTTTTTGGAAAAAAAGGCCCATATCTTGAGTTATGGGTATCTATGTTACCTGCAGCAAGGAAATTATGAAAGGTAACACCTGCTTTCATAATCTGCAGAAAAATAAAATAGGAGGTAGGGTTCACCAGAAAAATTCAAACGTAAAATATGAAAAACCCTTTATTTTGGATTTTTGACATCTAGAGCTGAAAGGCCTGTGGAAATGTAAAATGACAACACTTCTTTTGGTTTTAAAAAAATTGTTAGATTGACAACATATTGGGAAAAAGGATCTTATATCTATTTAGTAACTCTTGATTTACACATGGGAACTACCTTTAAAGGGAAAGGGTAAATGCAATGAGTTTGTGGTGCATATAATGGGTGTGAAGCTGTTAGATCATGCAATGAATATGTGAGAAGGTTTAGAGAATAGGATTCGGAGATAGTGGAAGTGGATGAGATGAAATTTGGGTTTATACTGCCATGGAAGGGAACGATAGATGCCATGTTTATTTAAGAGGTTGCAAGAGGAATATCGAGCTAAAGGTAAGAAGTTGTATATGTGGTTTTTGTAGACTGGGTGGAGAAGGCATTTGATAGGGTACCTAGGAAATGATGGAGTGGGCGATGGGGAAGAGAGAGATACCAGAAGTAGTGGTTAGAGCAGTGATGATTTTGTCATGAGGAGCCAAAACGAGTTAGAGTGGGGTCTGATTGTCCGAGGAGTTTGAGGTGATGGTGAGTGTGCATCAGGTTCTGTCTTTACGCCATATGATTTTTTTTTTTTGTGTCAATTGTGGTGGGATGTATCACAGAGAGTGCAAAAGCATGTTTGCTGGTGAGATGTTGTATGCGGATGACTTGGTTTTAATGAGTGCGACATTGTGGGACTGAGAGAGAAGTTTTGGAAATGGAAGAATGCTTTTGAGAGTAGGGTCTGGAAGGTAAACTTGGAAAGACAAAGTGCTGGTGAGTGGGGTTGAGAGGGAGGTGGTAGCGAGTAAGGTAGACCCCTGTGGGGTGTGTGGGAAGAGAGTAAAGCAATTCAGGTGGGGTGAGAAATGTGGAAAAAAAAATCGAGGAAAGGAGGAGAGGGACAGGACTAAAAAGGGAGAACAGAGCGAGCAATGATGAGAGCGATGTGTGGGTGTGAAGTGATGGACAGGATGAAGATGAGGACTTGATGCGAATGTTGCGTTTGGATGAGGCGGTGGACCGGTTGTCGAAGGCGAATAGTGTAACGTTGGTATGGGCATGTGTTGAGAAAGGATGATGAGGCATGTTGTTTCAACAGGGCTTTTGGAGTTTGGAGTGGGCGGTTTAAGAGGAGGGGACGTCCAAAGAAGACATGGAAGAAAACAAGTGGGGGAAGGAGAGTAGGAGGGTTGGGTTTAGGATGGGGATGCATTTGAATCGGGTGAAATGGAAGGAAGGCGTCAGGGCGGTTGCTGCACATGTGAGGTTTATCCGGCCCCCCCCGTTGCCGGGGATATAACGGGATTTAAAACTTTGTTTAGTAAGTAGTAACCGAATACGGCCATCCAAAACATGGCAATATGTGCCAAATAATTCTTTAAAATAAAATCTTTTTAATTTTTTATTTTTTTTCCTTTTTTTAATGTTTTCTTATTTTATTAAAATTTGTAAGGAATAGCTCAACCAGTGAAGGATGAGTCAGTAAAATTCCTTAATTTATTTTTTGCAACTGAAAAATTTGCAGAAAAGAGAAAACAGCAGTCTGCCGTATTACAAAGATATGACTCTCCATTCAGTTTTGTTGTAGTAGTGTCCGATATGGACGAAATATATCAGATTCTGTCCTTATGAGGTTGCTTTCAGACTAGTACTTGTAGTGTATGTTAGGATGTTTATACTTGTTACAGACATTCAAAAATCTGATTTTTGAGGATTTTTTTAAAATTTTTCTCTGATTTTAGCAAATCACTGCAGAGTGTCCTTAACTATTGCATGAACACTGTGTTAGAGTACACATGTGATTGGTGAGGCTTTTCTCTCAGTGCAATAGCTATACCTATACTCGCTGTCACAATTCCTTTTTTGGAAATAAGCGTCTACATACTTGCGCGTACAGTGCTGTGTGTTACGCGCATCTATGTATTTTCCTGTGCGTTGTCATGGTTCTTGGCCTGTCTGGCGGGATATGCGAGCATAGTTTTGGCGCAGAGAAAGGAATTATGACAGACTGTAATAACACTTGAATGAAAGGTAACATGCTTAACAGCCAATATGTTCATCATTTTATTTTTAGGTGCACCAGAAAATGGCGACATGTTTACCTTCAAATTCTGTATGTGTTCAACACCTGTAATAGAAAGCATTGATCCAAATAATGGTACAAGTGCAACAGAGGTTGAAATCCATGGTTCAGGTTTCGGGAATGACGTTAATCAAATTGATGTCAAGATTGGTGATCATACATGTGAACCGTCAAGCGTAGACCCAACTCTTATTAAATGTGACATTGAAACAGAGGACACACTGATCGCTGGTTATAAGCAGGTTGTGTCTGTTGATGTTACTAATCTTGGTCTTGCAATCAATGGTGGAATGGGTTTCTTTGTCCTCATTCCTTCTATTGATTCCATATCGCCTACTCAAGGATCCACTGAGGGCGGCACACAAGTCACAATTACTGGTGATGGTTTTGCTGTAGAGACAGACCAAGCACGTATTATAACAATAAACGGAGCAGTTTGCGTTGTAGAAAGTGCCAGCTATACTGAAATTATTTGCGTGACATCGAGGGCAAATGCTGGAACAAATCCTGTGTCACTGCGTATAAATAATGTCAAGGGAGAGTGCCCAAATGGATGCAGTTTTACATACAGTGCAGATCTCACACCTAATGTTTTGTCGGTTAGCCCTACTACAGTATCTGGGCCAGATACAGAAATTACAATCAATGGTACAGGATTTACAAGTACCACAGAAGATGTCATGGTCACAATAGGTGACGTGCAATGTACCGTCAGTTCCGCCACTGCTACAGAGATTGTTTGCAATGTCGGCTACGTTCCTGTTGGCACTGCCAAATTAATCCTGAATATTTCTCCTGCGGGCAAGAGCACCTTTACTGAAAGCAGCCACCAGAATATTTGGAGCAGCAAAGATATTTTTGATTTTAACCCTAAAATTGGAAGCAGAAATGGCGGTCAAGAGGTCACCATTGACGGGAATGGTTTCCATATTGATGACACAACAGTTTTAATTGACAATAAAGCATGCGACATAAAGAGCATCTCTATCTCACAGATAAAGTGCATCACACAGTCTAACTCTAGTGGTGAATATACTCTACAGGTAACATCGAGCATTCACAACTACGTACAACAAACATACACCTACTCTAATGACGAAACACCCAAGGTGACTTCTGTTACTTCCACCAGTGGTAAAAGTGGTGACTCGATCTCCATAGACGGTTCCGGATTCAGCGATACTCTGTTAGATAATACCGTCACCATTGATGAAGTGGAATGCACGGTAACCAGTGCTACATCCAGCAATATCATGTGTGATGTTGGAGTCCACTCTGCAGGGTCTTATGTGATCATGGTGCATGTGAAGGGAAAAGGAAATGCATTATCTTCAATTGAGTTGAGTATGAGCTGAGCATCACTAGCACCTCACCAAGTACAGGTAAGTTTTGCCATGCTGTTTTTTGTACATCTGCTCAAATACTCCGAGTCAAAAAAAATCGCCTCCTCACCATTACTGCATATTTTTCACCTAAAGATTAAGGGTGGTATTCTGAAAGGGAGACTAACCTTAGACCCGGGTTTAAACCAGGGTTAGTCCTACATGAGTGGACCTTTTTCCTTTCAACATACTGTGAAAGTTAAATGTAACAGGTGAGAAAATTCTTCATGAAATCCATGAAGAATTTTCTCACCTGTTACAGCACATTTTAAGAGTATGTTGAAAGGAAAAAGGTCCACTCTTGTAGGACTAACCCTGGTTTAAACCCAGGTGTAAGGTTAGTCTCCCTTTCAGAATACCACCCTCAATCTATGTCTATTTGAACTATTGGCATTCTAAATCATCAAACACAATAATCAATTGGCGGTAATTTTCGCAGGCATGTGTACAAGCATGGCATTCAGAAGTCTTATTTTGGAGAAAATGTTCAATCTTTGAGTGCCATTCTCATGACTCGCATGATTGTGTGAGATTTTGACCACCACTTATGCTCCTGGACCGTATGTTGTGGCTATCACTCCAGAGCGGCATTATTCATTATTTTGAGTTTTAATCACAATAGCAGTATCGATTTATTCCTTAAAGGTTATCAAGGATTAGAATTGCAATTCCGGCAATCCTCACTGGTCTAGTGGTTAGGTATGTAATCTCATGCTACGGTGTTCTAGGGTTCGAATTTCACTTCTGCTTCTTTTAAAATATATAAAATTTGCATTATTTTTTCAGGTAAGCGGGAAAACTGGGAGGGAAAAATTCTAAGTCCAAAAAAGATAAGAAAAAGCAATAGGTGCCCTTTGAGGTTAAGACACTATCAGTGATTTGAAAAATATTTGAAATGTGCAGGAATAGCTTCAAAGTGAAGGATAAGTCTGTTGAATTCTCATAAGTTGCCTTTTCCAGCTGTAGAATTGGCAGAAAAGGGAGAAAACGGCAGTGTTCCAAGATACGATTCTCCATTCAATTACGTGTTGCAGTAAGTGTCCGAACGGACAGTAATGACTAAAATCTCCGATTCTGTCCTTATTAGGTTGCTTCTGGTCTTCTCATTTGCAGGGTATGTTAGGATACCTATACGTGTTACATACATGTAAAAATCTGATTTTTGATGATTTTTTCGATTTGCTGATATAGCAAATCACTGATAGTGTCTTTAGTGAGGGAGATCTGCTCCTGAAGCACGGTTGGTGGTCAAAAAGTACCACTGCTGACTCGCATTATCTGTAAAGAACTGCTATTAATCTTGATTGATTGATTGTAATAGGTGATTAAGAATGTCAGTGGACATTTACAGGCAAAAGAACAATAATCCTGTCACAACAATAATCCTGTCACAACAATATGAGCAGACTTTGTCACTTACTGCAGTGAAAATGCATTTTTAGCCACTCAAAACTATCCCTTATTTTAATCCTATGAGCTCCACCAATAATTTGCACCATTTTTTATCCAAATTGGAGGGCAACTTTAAAAATTTGAATTTTTTAAATTTTACTGTTTTGAATTTTTACCCTTTTCTTGATTTTTGCTGTTTTTAGCTCTGAAACTTTAGGCTGTACATATTACATATTACAAACTATACCTTTTCTGAATCCTTATGGTTGGACACATAACATGGTATACTTTTCAACATGATTGGATCAATTTAAAAATTTGACCCCATTACAATCTTCATCTTGGGCCCCTTCTCCCTAAGGCACCATTTTGCAGCACTTAAGAATCACGTTTCAGGGGTTCCTGTCAGGCTGTCTACATATTTAATCACTCAAACCTTTTGTACTTGAGATGTGTTACAAATGTGTGCTAGCTCCCGGGCTATTTGATCTACTTGAGGAAGCCAGTTGATGGCAGTGGAATTTACACACTAAGATGTATTACAGATTAAAGCATATTGTATCTGTATGTCTGTGGTAAAAATTTTAACCCTAAACAAAAAGCCTACTGTTTCCACATATATGCGCACATTTTCATGGTTCTTGCATGTAACGGTCCTGGGGTAGTGCCCCAGAGTAACCCTTCTCAAGAGTGGAGGTCAAAGGTCATTAGAGGTCATTAGAGGCCAAGTCCCAAAAATGGTCAGATTTATTAAATTAGCTTGGTTTATCCACATGTGTCGATCAATTTTCATGACACTTGCATATTCATGACACTTGCATATTCATGACACTTGCATATTCATGACACTTGCATTTTCATGACACTTGCATATATTCATGACACTTGCATATTCATGACACTTGCATATTCATGACACTTGCATATTCATGACACTTGCATATTCATGACACTTGCATATTCATGACACTTGCATATTCATGACACTTGCATATTCATGACACTGCATATTCATGACACTTGCATATTCATGACACTGCATATTCATGACACTTGCATATTCATGACACTTGCATATTCATGACACTTGCTTATTCATGACACTTGCATATTCATGACACTTGCATATTCATGACACTTGCATACCATGGTCTTTGGTAGTGTCCCATGTGTCGGTGACCTCACATGACCTTTGTTTCTTTTGCAAACCCTGATAGCAGATGATGCCTGCGTACAGTGAATGCTGTATTCTTAACTTTAGTGTATGCTTCCCCAATTGAATTTCTTTTTTTACAAAAATTGTTTTCTTTAACAAAATTATGATAACTGTTTGTCACTCTATTAAATGGGATGATGGCTGTGTGTGATGTGGCCAATGATTTTAATATTAAAGTATTTTCTCTACATCTGTATACTGATGTCATAACTTTGATATGGGTTTTATGCATGCCCTTTGATATGCCCTCTTTGTCCACACACGTGCCATTTGCTTTAAGTCGGTCCACACAGCTTGTTGTGACCAGCAAATCTCCTACTGACATCAACAAACCACTGACCACATCTAGATGACACTTGCACCACAGGACCTTAGTATCTACTGCTACTTGCACTGTGACAGACAGGTCTGTAAGCCAAAGGTCAAAGGTCATACTTGGGTATTTCAGACTTCCACTCTTATTCCCCAGAAAATGTGTGCAAACCCTCTCTTACCAATCTGCCAGGGGGATCTTGCAAGTTGTAATTGGCAGTATTTTTCCTAATAAATCAATATCAACTACAACTCCTGTATATCAGGAGTCAAAATCATTGCATATAAGTCAGAGGCTTGAATTTTAAATGTGGCACTCAATTGAAGTTACTTTTGTTAATTGACTGACCATGGTTTTCCATTTTCCATTCGTTTTTATACATTTAGGTAGCTTTGGAGGTGGGCGTACGCTGACCATTGAAGGCGTTGGTTTTGGTAATAAAGACACTACTACTGTATCTGTGTGTGGAAACCTGTGTCCTATACTGAGTATTACAGCAACAACTATTAAATGTGATGTACCAGGCAACTCAGGTACACAGTGTTGCCATATTGGTGACAGGTTTTCTAAATTTGGGGAGGAAATATATTCTGTCCTATAGTGTATTTATTTATCCACAAGTCGGTGACATCAACACGGTTAGGTAGGTATTTCTCGTGCATCTAAATACTGGCTTTGAATGCGCGCGTACGCGTGTGTACGTTAGCGCTTTCATTCAACAATCACGATTTAATGCTGTGGCCACTGAATATCGCACTGACGTCACAGACTCGAGGAAGATAAATGCACTGTGGATGATAAAATACAGTTTAAATGGTAGGGACAGTTTTAATAATGCCCAGTGATCTTTACAGGATAAAATGATTTCTTCTCTCAAAAACTACTTTTTTGCATACATTGTTGAAATTTTGTTACTGTGGGCTGTTGCCAGTGTTCTGGTTGCTGAGATGTATTCTGGCCATCCATTCCCGGGCAAGGCCACAGTGGTATAGGCAGGGGTGTGATTCTTAGGATTTTTCCTGATTTCAGGATTTTTTATTTTCAAAATTTCTGCAACTTTATTTAATTTCAGTCCGATTCTAAAATTTTAGGTAATTTTACGCTGTTTTTCAGGATTTTTTACCAAATTCAGGATTTTTCCATAAAACTCAATCACAGCCCTGTATAGAGATTTTTACTTTTTGTGGGGCACATTGATTACTGTGACGACGTTATTGTATTTTGTACGAGTTTGACACAAACTCTTGAAGGTAAAACTAAAAGGGCAATGTGACGTTATTGTAATGCATGTGCATCCATGCTGGGGTAGCAAGCCATGGGGTGTGTTGGCATCCACACGCATACGATCGTGATGGACGCGTTCGAACTAAAACCCATCACTTCTGAATGTGATGGCAAAGCAACAACACATGCCTCTTCATTAGTCCAATAACGCATGTCGTTAAACTACAGTAGTAATTCCTTGATGGAATCAATAAAGATGAAATCGTATTATTATTCTATCCATGCGTCATGTGTGTTATCTGTATCCCCTAGTTTTAATCATCTGTTAAGGTGAAACCACTCCCGATTCTTGTTATAATTATTCGTGAAAATGGAGTGTAAGGTCCATTCTCTCTTCTTAACAATTACTGAAATGAATATATCGGATAATTAACAAATCAAAAATACTAAGAATGGCAGTAGGGGGGAGGGTTGGGGGTTAAAGTCATATCTTTGAACAGCCCATGCAATTACATTTTTTGTGGGCTGCAAGCATAGCTGGCAGGACCACTTATCAATCCGTTATGCGTGTGTATGTGTGTGTGTATGTATGTATGTTTCACTAAAATGTTAATTTATTTTTATATTGACCTCAATTGAAAAGTTGAAGTTCAATTGGAACCAAACTTGTACCATAGGTGCACCATAGGATCCCTCATATGGTGATGAGGTCAAAGGTCACATGCCAAGGTCAAGGTCACATGCCAGGGTCAAAGGTCACATGCCAAGGTCAAAGGTCATGTGAGGTCAAGTTGAAAAATAGGTTAAAAATATAAAATTGACCTACATTGACAAGTTGAAGTTCAAACTTAAAGAGACACTGGAACATTTGAAAAATAGTGCACCCTCAAAATTTTTCAAAATTTATATTTTTGCATGGTTGTAAATCTTTTATATACATTAGCCCTCACCTGAAATGATTAAGACCAAATCAGCATCCTTATAGGTAAACAGAACGATTATACATTAATGTCGGAAGGCGACGTTAATCAGCAGAGCAGACAAGGAAATGGCGTTTAACACAAGAAAATGCACGCCGTAAGCATGTTTCCCACGGCATGCACGCTGTTTGGCTGGTATGTGACCTTTGTGGTTTTAATATCAATGAGTATGAGTCTATGATATTCATGTAATATACACATTTGTTAATATAAAGTTATGAAAACTTAAAAGTTAGCCTACAAATTACCTGAATGTCTTTAACCTCTCATAACATCTCTATCTGTTTTTTGAGTATGTTATTTTTATGTGTAAAATGTATCTATTCTTCCAAATGGCCTAGATTATCATTTGAGAGCAAATTGAAGAAATTTCTTATTTTATGAAAATGTGCCAGTGCCACTTTAAGTCATAGGTGCAATATGGGATCCCTCATTTGTTGTTGAGGACAAAGATCACATGCCAAGGTCAAAGGTCATTTGAGGTCAAGTTGTAAGATAGGCTTGGCAACCCAGGTTATATTCTTTGAATATAGCAAGAAAGCCAAGAACTGCAAAATTCTAGTTTTCAAAAAAGAAAAGGCTTTCAGATAGTACTACATTTTTTTTTCAATCTGGATTTCAATTTTTTTCAACTCTTTCAGGATTTTATGATTTTGTTACCATCAACAGATGCTGGAGACACCCTAGACTGTGCCGTTGATGTCAAGTTGACCAGTGGTGCTGAACAAATCACTGATGGTACTCCATGGCAGTATCGTAGGGATATGACACCTACTATCACATCTGTGTCACCTAAGAGAGGAGGTACAGGGGGTGGGACTACTCTGACTATCACGTGGAAACTGATTTTCAAGGTTTTATTTCTTGTATCTTTTAAGCAGTAATATCCACATTTCCATACCCCCCCTGTTTCTTCATGTCAACTTTTAGTAAACGGTTGGATTGATATTCCAAAATGACCATTTCTAAAAAAGTTTTCTTTAAGTTCCCTGTGTTTCATCAAACTAGTCCCCTACCAGAGTTGAAGATAATCCTCAAGAAGTTCTTTTTTTTTCTTTGATATATTGTTGACCATTGCAATTTGGGTAATTACGCAATACTAACTCACATTTTTTTAAGATCTCCCCCATTTTTCTGATATTTTGAGATTTTTGCACAGTTGCATTGGTAATTGGACTATATACAATACCTGTGAATGGTAATAGTCCGGGCTAAAATTGAGCTAATTATCACCTGGAGGGAAAGTTTATCTTCATGTGGTTTTTCTAGATCATAATTTATGAGGAATAAGAATATGTTAGGTAAAAAGCTGAATCCTGAACACATCCTCACTATAGGGTGTTATTCCCTGGAGTCAAAAATTAAAATCATATATTATGGTACATATTAGACAAAAAAATATCCGGACCATGTAATGACCCAAGAATTAAGCTTATTCAGATTTAAGTATAAGTACTTGATGTAGTAATTATAGCGAGGGTAATAAGTTGTAGGGGGTCACTAATGACCCCCTTAATGTCCCCCTCCCCCCGCGAACGAGTTCGGACGGGGACTATGAAATTACAGCGTCCGTCCATTCTTCCCTGTTCCGTCCGTCCATTCGTTCATCCGTCTGTGACAAAAATGTTAACTCATGTTGTATACCATTTATCTCTGGAGTTCCGTAAGGGCACATATGATAACTTGGTGGAAAGAAGCGGGTTTTTGAGTTCTTTCTCGCCTGATGGATTGTGGCCGTAAAATATGTGAATTTAATATCTAATTTTCATAATTTATGAGAAATTTTTTCCTGCCAGGCCTGTTTACAAGTTTTCGGAGTTGTTCCGTCGCGTATAATGATGTAACTTGGTGGAAGTAAGTCGGACTGAAGAGTTTCTTGACCCTGATTACGATTTGGGCGTATTTCGGGCATATTGAATGTGCAATGAGCTAATTATATGCAAAAATCATCCATAATTGCTATTTTTTGAAAGGGTACATTGGATACTCAAAATCCCAACGCTGCATAATAGCCTATCATGGGGCACCCCTCTTTTTTGCAATTTGAAAGTATGTGATATAGCGGCTTAGGTATCAATTGCGCTAATTAAATTGCGTAATTGCTGTATCTCTGAAACATTACATCGATAGGCAAATTTTCCTTCGTAACATGAGACTACTATGCTATTTGAAGGGGGTGAGGTGTGGGTTGGTTGTTTGGGGAGGGGTTGGTGTTGCGGGGTGTTTGGGAGGGGTTGGGTGTTGGGCGGGGTGTTGGGGAGGGGGTGGGGTGTTGGTTGTTGGCGGGGTGTTGGGGAGGTGGTGGGTGTTGCGGGGTGTTTGGGGGGGGGTTGGGTATTGCGGGGTGTTTTTGGAGGGGTGGGGTGAGGATGGTGTGGGGCGAGGGGTGGGTGTTTGCGGGTGTTGGGGAGGGGAGGGAGGTTGCAGGATGTGGCGGAGGGATTGAGGTGTTGGCAGGTGTTGGGGGGGGGGGGGGGGGGGAAGTTGTTGGAATGGCGTGTTGCGTGGTGTTGGGGAAAGGGAGTCTGTTATAGGGTATTGTTTGGTTAGGGTGGGGTGTTGAGGGGTGTTACGGAGGGGGTGGCGTGTTGCGGGGGAGTTGTTGGGGAGGGGGTGGGGTGGATTGTGGGTGGGGGGTGGAGTTTGTGGGGTGTTGGGGAGGAACAGGGGTTTTGGGGGGTGTTGGGGAGGGGGTGGAGTTTTTGCGGAGATGGGGAGGGGTAGGGTGTTTGGAAGTTTGCATTATCACATGTTTAGTGATCGCCATTGTCGGCGGGATCATATTTTACGCATCGCGTAAATACGAGTTCGCCTTGTTAAGAAATGAAGTGAAAAATGCTTAAAATATTACAACAATTTACCAAATTAGGAAGTAAGTAATTGTGTTCAATCCAGTTGTAGTTTCAGGTGCTGGTGATGTTCGTGACAAAATGCAGCATTTGGGGTGGTAAAAACCCATGGGGGGTGCACTTCAATATTCAACTTATATGTGCCTATAGCAGATAGTACGAAAAATAGCTTTCAGTGTGGAAGGAAAGTTTATCTCATGTAGGTTTTTGCTAGATCAGAATTTTATGAGGAATAAGAATACTGTTAGGTAGAAAAGTCCGAATCCTGAACGCATCCCCCTATATAGGTGGGTTATTTCTGGGGGGGTCAAAGAATAAGAAAAATACTATCTTATGTACATATTGAAGGCAACACAAGAAATATGACGGGGTAAGTGTACGACTAAGAATTAAGATTATTCGGGTATTGAGTATAATGTTTTTTTTTTAAAAAAATTGAGGTAGGTAATGATAAGAGGGTGAAATAAAAAAAAAATGTGTAGGGGGTCAATAAAATACCCCCTTATTAAGAAATACACTGAAAATTGATTTAAAACAAAAATACCACAATTAGGAAGTAATTTGTTCATTTCTAAACATGTAGTTTGAGAGCAGTATAGTTCATCTGTGGAGGTTCTGGTTGAGGTGGGGTAATATTTTTTTGGGGTGCAACCCATGGGGGACTTCAAAGTGACTTAATGTTGCCCCTACAGATGGTATGAAGAGGGGTATTGAAGATTTATGTTGATATTATGAAAAAAAAAAAGGGGCGTCATTGGTTGTAGATTTGAGTGAATGGAGGTCATTGGGTGTCAGTTTGATTGTCAAAAATGGGGTTCAATTACAGCCAGTTTGATTATACACAAGGATTATGGGACGGCCCCCCCCCCCCACCACACCAACCACCACCATAGGATAGCAGATTAATGCAGGTCACTGATGAATTTTTTACAAAAAAATAATACCATTTAAAAGCTATTTAACTAAATATTCTTAAACAGCTGTGAAAAATGTAAGCAATTTCATTGGCTGATGCCCGAGTTCAATTCGTTTAATTGAACCAGGTAGTACGCGTGCGTATTGAAGTTATTTTTAGGTTTGAAGCGCTTCCCGTCATACCGCATTTTGCTGCGTTCGCGCGCGCCTGCCAAGTTGCGTCTCGGTGCGTTCTGATAGTTGTGTTCACGGCCGCGTTCTTCCACTTTAAATAATGGTGTCGCGGGGTTTAATTCCTCGTAAAGAGAGTGAGAGCCGGTTCCCAAAATCATACCTTTATTCTCTAAATTGAAAATTGTCTAGTGGATTGTTGGTTTTCAACTCACACTGCTCATGTGCTACCAAAACTGTTCGTGGGGGGGGGGAGGGGGGAGTTAAGAAATAATACTATATAATACATATGACAAATAAGATCAACCAAACCTGTAGTAACCTACGAATCTAGTTTGGCTAACTCCACGTGACTGACGGGACAAATTTAAGCACCTTTTAGTTTTTCAAAAGCATGCAGAAAAAAATCTGCATGACACAGCCCCAAAAGGTACACTCTAAAGCAAAGAGAACATGTCATATTTTAATTAAAAAAACACAAATTGAAACCAATGTTTTATTGCCTGTATGGTTGCACTTTGAAGTGAGCGTGACTGACGGGACAAAAAAGTACCATCACTTTTTTGAAAAAGTAGATTTTAAAAGCTATCTGTTTTCATATGAGATTTATTGCAAATTGTTGTTAAAATTAATTATTGATACATAAACAATTAGTAAACATTATGATCAATAGATAAAAACCTGAGAATTCAAAAACTGGGCCTCTCAAAATCGTGACTGACGGGACATTTTTGTAACGTTTCTATATTGTTCTTTACAGCAATACTGCATTGCTCCAATGTACTTTTTGGGGTTTATTTTTTGCCACAAAAACTTAGAATGATATCAAAACATAATCAGATGTGACATTAAACATCATTTGAGACATCTCATGTGAAGGGAGGCCAACTCAAATATGCACTGCACTCAGTGGTGATAAAAATGATCATATTCAAGATTTAGCCATGAATTGACTGCCAGGTGGAAATTTAATTGTCAAAATGAGCATTAAATAACTTTTGTTGGCCAGAATGTTGTGCAGAATCTGAAGTAAAATACTAAGAATTTCTAACTTGAAAATTTTTCCCATTTGAATGTACATGAAAAAGTGCCAAGAATCCAAATTATAGGGCTGGAGACAACATATTTGTAATTTTTGTTAAATTTTTCATCAAATGGATATGCAAAGTTATTATCCTCTTGAAGAATGTTAATTTCTTTGTTCAAGGAGGGGAAATAACTTCTTTTAATCATGATGCCCAAAGATTAGGGATGATATTCCATGATGACTGACGGGACAGAGGGCCAAAACGTGACTAACGGGACACATTTGAGATGGAATATTTTCTTATCTAAAGATCAGTGAACAATTTTTATTTGGTTTTTATATGAGACCAATTAGATAGAAGATAGATTGAACTTGGATTGAGAAATATCCCTGTTAATATAGAAAATAACCAACTTTTTTAATGTTTTTGCGTGACTGACGGGACATTTCAAAACCCATACTTGAAACTTGCAGTATCCATTAATGATATTATAACTGGGTTTAAATTTTATCTTGGATTGTTGCAGAGGTAACAAAGCTGCTATTAAACCACTAATAAATATCTTTGGTGATTGTGCACTATAACACATGGAATCAAGATTTTGACTGCAAATTTGGATACTTGCACTTGTTCCAGTTCCATCACACTTCAAATTGTCATAAAAATTACAATCAATAAGAAAAAAAAAGTGAAAGCAGTTTCTGACTGCTTAGTTAGTCTACTTTACAGGAAGACAATAATGGAAGCACCAGTAAACTTTAGAATTTTTTTTTTCCATGCAGATGCAACATTTTATGGAGTTGGCTGTTATTTATGTATTTAAGGGACTCATGACATGAAAAAAAATTGACAAAGTGCCACTCCCCCTGGAACTCTTCCAGTTCTTAATGTGTTTTACAGAATGTAACATTCCAAATGTTTTCAAATCTTGGAAATGATTTCAGTAAGGGTCCTTATTATTATGGCAAAGTTTTTATGCCATATGTCACTTTAATATATTAAAATAAACTAGATTGAAAGTATTATTAAATATAGGTGAAAATCAAAACTATTTAATAACATTCGCACGGATTAGGGTCGGTTCAAGAGCTAAAGGGGTCGTGTCCCTTTACAATACAAACATTTTGATACAGCGCTTTATCAAATTAGGTCAAGGGCGCTTTACTATAAAAATGGACAATTAGCGATAATATGAGAGCTCTCTTTGAACCCCATTTTGACAGCAAACTGACACCCAATAACCTTCCCGACGCTTCAATTTAAAACCAAAACCCATTTTCTCTCGCAAATAAACATAAAAACTTCAATTGACACTTAATCTATGAAAAAATCCCAGCACCTGAAAGCTATTGCGTCGTAACCACTGGTAGTAACATATAGACAAATTTATATTACAAGTGCCCTCCATGGGTTGCCACCACCAAAAGACTGTATTTTACCCTTTGCACCCCAGGCCTCGCATGACCTCCACAGATGAACTATACTATCATCTGTAACAAACTACTGTCAGGATGAACAAAATTAACTTTAACTGGGGTAGTTTTTATTTTCAGGATTTCAGAGTATTCGTAATATTGGGGGGGGGGATTAGTAACTCCTTAAAGAACTTTACTTGCCCTTTATAATTACAACTCAAGTACATTATACTTAAATACCCGAAGATGCGAAATTCTTATGATCCACAAGACGGTCAGTATATTTGTCTTCATAGATAACCATTATAGTATTTTGCTCCCCCCCCGGAATAACCCCCAGTTGGGCGGTGCATTCAGGAATAGGGCTTGTTACACTTAAAATATTGTGTATTCCTATAAAATTCTGATCTAGAAAAACCACATGAGATCAACTTTCCGTCCAACACTGAAAGACTATTTTGACATCTGGTATTAGTACATATAAGTCTCTTATTGAAGTGCACCCCCCTTGGTTTGCCACCCCAAAATACTGCATTTTGTCCTGAACCAGACCATTCTACTATCCCTGAAACTCCTTTTCTGGTTTGAACAAATTATTACTTCCTAATTGTGGGTTTGATTGGGTATTGTAAGCAATTTTCACTGATTTTTAATAAGGGGGTCATTGGACCCCCTACAACTTATACCCTCGTATCATTACTCCACCGTACTTATACTTATACCTGAATAGGCTTAATTCTTAGGTCAATACACGGTCAGAATATCTTATTGTCTTCATATGTACCATAAATATGATTTTTCTTAATTGCCCCCCCCCCCCCCCGGAAATAACCCCCCCACTATATTGAGGATGCGGTCAGGATTCAGCCTTTTACTCTATACTTTGTTATCACCAAATAGGCAAGGACTATGCATGCCGCGAATTGATATAGAAGAGTGCAGCGCCAACTGTAAACAATACTACCGCAGCGAGCGCAGAGTGTGATGTATGCGCAGCACATGCTTGTGGCTAGAAGTGCGCGTGTAAAATGGAATTACGTCATGTGCGGATAAACAAAAAACCAAAAGTTTTTTATTTTTTGTCTTATTTTGGGTGATGAACAAAGTATAACATATTCTTCTTCATCATAAACAATTTATGATCTAGAAAAAACAACACATGAGATAAACCTTCTTTCGTCCAGGTGATACCTAGCTCATATTTAGCCCGGACTATTAAAGCTCAAACTCTCGATGGGTCGCAAAATAAACGAATTGTATTAGAATAATTAATATCAGAGATTATGATAATAATTTTAACTGATGCTGGAAACATTCCATCTACTATGAAATAGCGGGAAATTGTGCCATGTAAGCATCTACTCTCATCCATTGGTTGTTCCGCTGGTTCAGAAAGTCAAAGTTAGAATTCATTTTCATGAGGTGACAAAATTCATCATGGGCGCGACTAAATTTGGCATTTCCAGCTCCGCCATTCAATTACCAATAGGGATCCGATTCTAATTACAAATCGCTGCTGTTATGACAAATACAGGTTTTTGAGCTTTACAAATCACAGGGATAGTTAAACTCGGATACATTAACAACAAATGTGTGATGTGCCAAAAATCGAAAATTTTGGAAATTGGGGGATCTCTTTACTAAAAATGTGCTGTTATTGCTTTAAGCAATTAATATGCTAGTTTTCTTACTCCTGGAAACAAGCTTAATTTTTTCTTTTGTTCCAAAATCGGGCCGAAACACACATGAATATTTCAGAGCAGTGGGCCTAGCGTAATCACGAATTTATGTTTCCATTGGGTTAACATGTATGTTAAAAAATCTTGCCAACAAAACATTCTTAATGTTAGTATGTTATCCAGTGGCAGTGGACCTGGGAGGGGGCCAAGGGGCCAATGGTCCTCACTGACAATTCTGTAAAATATGGTCAGTTTTCAGAATAATCCAGGAAACCACTGGTACCAGAAGCAATATGGCCCCTCGCTTTGAAAAATGTTAACAATCACTTAAAGACTTGTTTAAATTCCTAAACGAAAAATGGCAAGAGTTTCTGTTGTGACCTAATGATGTTGCACACTCATTAACGCTTAAAGCTACTCAATGAAGAGGCACAGAAACACAAGAGATGCTCACATGATTGTGGTGTAATATACAATGACTATTATTGCTGAGTTGCACAATATATGTTTCCCAAAATACCCATGTCCTGGTAGAGGTTAATAACTTGAACTTGGCTCGGCCTGGTCTGGTACAGGCCATATAAATCAACCTGGTTTCTAATGAGAAAAGCATTACTTCTAACTCACTTGATATATTGACAGATATATGACATTCCTCCCCCACAAGTTAAAAATTACCCGGGTCAATTTGAAGTCCCAAACAAAATTTAGCATCTGGAATAAATACCAAGCAAAACGTAACTCTACCAATTTACTGAAACTTCATATGCAATTTTGCACATATTAAATTTTGGAAGTGTTGGGCAAGTAAATTGGATATATTGAAATAATTCAATAATAACATGCTTTTTTTTTTTTTTTTTTTTTTTTTTTTTCTTTTGTCAAAAATCGGGCCGAAACACACATGAATATTTCAGAGCAGTGGGCCTAGAAATCACGAATTTTATGTTTCCATTGGGTTAACATGTAGTTAACAAATCTTGCCAACAAATTCTTAATGTGTAGTATGTTATCCAGTGGCAGTGGACCTGGGAGGGGGCCAAGGGGACCAATGGCTCCTCCACTGACAATTCTGGTAAATATGGTCCAGTTTTCAGAATAATCCCAGACCACTTGGTACCAGAAGCAATATGGCCCCTTCGCTTTGAAAAATGTTAACAATCACTTAAAGACTTGTTTAAATTCCTAAACGAAAAATGGAAAGAGTTTCATATGTACCCCCCTCATATATATTTACATGATACAAAATTTATTTTAATATTGGCCTTGTTTTATCAAAAACGGAATAAAACAACTAGAATAATTAAATTTTATGTTGCATGTAAATATATGAGGGGTACATATGGAACTCTTGCCCGAAAAATAATGCCATCTCATGTATGGCAGGGTTGATGACTACTCAAAAGGCATTAATATTAATTGAAACCATTCTATAGATGTTGTGATTTTAGAACTTTGAAAATATCATGTTGCCAAGATTCAAAATGATAGGACCTACAAAATCCATTAGTCAGCAAATCGGATGAATCTCAAACAAAATACTAATTACAGTATTTCAAAAAATGCGCCTTAAAGGTGCTTGTTCTTATTTTTGTCTATCGTATTCTCTACTTAATATGAGAGCCTGATACTTGTACGCACTGACCATCAAGTACTGTGGGAAACAAACTTGCAGTTTTGATGCTAGACGCAATATTGCGTAGTGCAACGCCCTATTCACTACTGTGCTAATATTGATGGTTAACCACTAAAACGGTAGTTTTTTTTATCTCTATCTTGAGAAAGAAATTGTTTTGAAAGCTGAAATTTCAGGACAACAATGAGAAAAATACGGCCTTTTACCTGATATCAAAATTGATATTACTTCCGGTTACATCAGGTGGTCCCAAAAGCTATCGGAACAAGCACCTGTAATGGGGTCCATCCATTTAAAATCAATAAAAATCATAAGTATATTGTATATTTCATCTGATCTTCATTAATAGGTCTTTAGTTAACATAATCCTGTGCTTGCCTTAAAAAGATAAGGCAGTCATATTCATGTTGAAACATAAAAGAACCAGAATGACAAAACTTGTCTTAGAAATTCTGAAATGACACACATTAAATATTTAGATAATTTCAAATTCTATTGTGTCACTTAAAGTGGACCAAATTGACATTCATGCCATCAAAACAAATTTTGTCCATTAAAAAGAAGGATACTTATAAAGATTGATGGTTTAAAAAAACATGTTGTGTTGATTGAACAGAGTTCATGTTTTCATGTATGAAAACAATTACCAAAAAAATGAGTACAAAATTAAGCGTAGCAAAATGTAGCTGAGCAGATTACCCAAAAGATAAAAATAATTTGCTCACATGTCTCAAACACAATCCTCTGCTAGTTTCTCAAAATCAGGGAACCTTCTCTGTCTTTTCCCTACCCAGGAATCAAATTGGCAATTTTGGTAAACCAAACATTCATTTAGTCTATATCACACATCTCTCTTTGTCCTTCTTGACTGCAGCTCATCAGGAAATAAAGTATCGATTGATGGAACGACTTGTGTTGTTCAAACAGAATCTACAACTGAGATCACTTGCCAAAAAAAAAAAAAAGAACAGGACAGCGTCCACCACAGTGAGGTCAAAGGTCAGAGTTGAAGTTGGAGACAATGGAATTGCAACTCAGGTGAGTAAATCACAACAGAAGTTAGTTGAATAGTAGCCTCAAATGAGGTCAAAGGCCACAGTGAGGTCTAAGGTCAGAGTTGAAGTTGGAGACAATGGAATTGCAACTCATGTGAGTACATCAAAAACAGAAGTTAGTTGAATATTAGCCTTGAGATGTATAATTTCATTGAATTTGTTCTATGAGAGCATGCGTGGTCTAGTGGAAAAAGCGTGTGATCATTAAACTGTTAATTCGTGAGTGTGAGCCCCACTGTGGTCAATGTGTTTGTGTCCCTGGGCAAGATACTTAATCTTAATTGCCTTTGACCCAAGTGAAATCGGGGGGGGGGGGGGGGGGGGAGGGGGGCTGTTATGGGGAAATAACACAATCTAAGTGCTGATAGGTTTGTGCGCTTGGCCAGCTGCCAGCCGAGGTGAAGCAAAATGATTGTGACGTAATAATAATAATAGGCAACAGCGCTTTGTATACTTGTATAAAAGGTCTATATAATCTCATTATTATATAATTATTATATTGTAGTTTTATTGGAAAAGGGAACACTATTAACACAAAATGTCTTGATTTTGAAAATCACCTTGTTTGCCTTGCATTGAAAGGGGAATTATCTTTGGAGGACAATACCATCCACACACAAAAAACAGCAAAAAAATAATGCCCAAGCAAGCTCAAAGCAAGCTAAAAAATAACCAAGGATTTGAACAATAGAACCTCTTCAGTTCATTCAAGTAAAGTATAGAGTCGAAGAATTATCATGCAGAGAAGTAGAGGATTACACTGTTTTCCCTCTGTAAACAGTACAATTGTCAATAGAGTTTGCTGCACAGTTAAATCTGGGGTTGTTCAGTTCAAGGTGCGCTAAGTTCAACAATATTCAGTCGATCGTCACAAATGAAGGGTGTCAGTATACATACATAAATTGCGAATGTTGTTTGTGTGTATATTCGCAAAAGGCTCCCTCAGTTTTTATCCATATTGCGCCAAATTCACATGAAAGATTAATATTTATCCGGCGGGTGTTTCTGAACTATATTCGAAGAAATCCGTTCAGAAATGGCTGAAACATCAACGAAAAATGTGCTTCGGTTGTCAGGAAAATTACCATTTGTTTGTTAGCGTAACTTAAACAGCGCGTATGCGTTGGTTGCGTTGCGACGGGTGGTTACGCGTGGCAACAGATGATTACGAGTAAGACGCAATATGCGGTACGCAAATAACAGGCTCCTAAGTGCATTTAACAGGTGCGGTAAAAGAAATAAATGGCCAAGAACACGTCATGTGATTTCGCTTTGATTGTCGTAGGCCTATGTATGGATATACTACGGGTTACCCCACGGAGTTTTAAGAAGAAAAAAAAACACGGAAAATTACGGGATTAAATATTGACGTTTTAATATTTAGAAACATGATGCGAAATAGTGTTTAGAAAAGAATTTAATTTAAAAAAAGAAAAATTAAAAAAAAAAAACGATTACGGGGTGTTGTGACTGGAGGGGGGTCATCTACATGATGGCGCGGCGAGAACTTTATATGGGAGTTTGAGAAAAATATGTGGAAAATACGGGAATTACGGCTTACCCCACGGGGAGTAGGCCCCTACTTTTGAGAAAAAAATACACGGAAACTTATACGGGATTAAATATTGAAGTTTTAATCATAAAAAAATATGAAGAACAAATAAAATATACGGAATTAAGTTATACGGGGTTAAATATTCAGTTGACGATTCCTTAGAAATCGGTAACTACATGAGCTATTAGATAGGCCTATACGGGAATTTGAGTTATTAAAAGTGTTAAAAACACAAAATTTGCGACTCGGGGGGGGTTCAGGATTACGATTTTGGTTGCGGTGGTCTCGCCATAGTGTGTCACTTCTTCAGTGATCGCTTCAGTTTCAGTGATCGCTCCCGTTTACTCAACCAGCGGGAGCCCGCGCAAAGCGCGGGCCTCCCGCTAGTGTGTATATAAACAATACTTCCAATTTTATCCCTTAATATATAATACGATGTGTTGTTTAAACTTGACAAATTTCAGGGGTGGGGAGTTAAAGTTGGACTCAGAGATTTCGAAATATTATTTTTTTGTGTAATAATGAAAAATAGTCAACTAGAACTAAAGATAGTAACCTAAAATACACAATTCCGAAATTTGAGATGAATCGGATTTTTCGTTTTGATGCAGTAAACATTTATGTGTATTATTACGTCCCATAGGATACTGTGTATAACAAAAATTCCGGATCCGGAATTTTATAACAAAGTTGGGATTTCTATATGAAGGAATTCGATTTAAGTTTAGCAATTTCATACAGTGATTAGTATATGGACAAGCATTATGTACATGCAAAAACACGATTTTATTGAGGGCGCCCTCCTCAAGAAATCTCTGAGTCGGCCTTTAACTTTTTTGGATGTGTTTTTAACAGATGGAGTATTGGGGTCAGTATCATTCAATTAAAAGGAAAACTTTAGATAATTAAGTCAGACCACCCACTTTAAAGGTTGACTCAGATATTTTGAGTATTAGGGTCAATATCATTCAGATAAAAGGAAAACTTTAGGTAATTAAGTCAGACCACCCACTTTAAAGGTTGACTCAGAGATTTGAGTATTAAGGTCAATATCATTCAAGTAAAAGGAAAACTTTAGATAATTAAATGTTGACTCAGAGATTTGCCGAGGATGGTGCTTCACTAACAAGTCATGTTTTTTTTTGCATGTACATGATACTTGTCCACATACTAATCACTGTGAAATAGCTAAAGCTCAAGTCAATGTCCTTCACATAGAAAATCATAACTTTTATTAAAATTCCAGATCCAGAATTTTTGTTATACACAATTTTATCCTATGATACTGTTATACTATACATAAATGTTTACTAAATGCAAAATCTGATTCATCTTAAAACTTTAGAATTGAGCATTTTAGGTGACTTTCTTTAGTTCTAATTGACTCTTTTTAGTTAGAACATGCAAAAAATTATATTTGGATATCCCTGATGCATGGTGGCAGGAGTCAGCCATCAAAGGTCATTAAGTAGGTCAATCAAATTTCAAATTTCTTTCCATTCACATTACAAAATAAACATCAAACAAGACACATGAAATGGGGGAGGCTAATAAAGGCCAATAAAGCCCCAAAATGGGTAGCCCTGTGTCCAACAAAGTTACACATTTATATAACATAGTAAATAACACTATAACCAAACTAACAATCTGACATACAAACAACACAAGAGAAGGACATGCTCCAAGATTACAATTATGTATGAATTTGATGTTGTCACATAAACTGAAAACTTGAAAATACTGCTGAGCTATTGCACCATTGATGCTCTTATTATTGTGTGTTTTACCCCTAGGACCAAGCTGAATATTACTATGTAGACCTGTGGTCATCTCAATTTACCTGGGGTGGGGAAGACCCACCAATTGAAGGTGACTTTGTGGTCATCAAGACTGGACAATCAGTCCTCCTGGATGTTGACACACCTGTCTTGAAGATGCTGCTAATACAAGGTAAATGGTGCACACTGTTGTGCATCCCATAGACTTATACAAAAAATCCTACTTCAAACTTGAACTGTATGACTTGCATTTGAGAAAATAGGATTTGTTCAAGTTTGTTGACAAGAATTTCTTATAAATATTGTTGGCTGCATCTCATAGTCACATATTCGACATTTTTAACTTTTCTGAGAAATTTGGCATATCAGTTTGTTTCACACTAATCTATAATTTCACCATATATCATACCCTAAAGTTGGTAATTTAGTCAGATAATAATAATTTTAACATTTTGTTTATGTCAAGGCTAATCTAGGTATTAACAGCAGTTATCTAATTATATAGTAACGCTGACGGATTGGCGCCAAGATAGCGATTAACCTCCCTTTTGAAACTCTGTAAGTCCTGGTTTGATGCTACTTGAGCAGGAAGGGCATTCCATAAGCCTACAGAGAATGGGAGAAATGATCTTCTGTGGGAGGCCAAGTTGGAACCTGGGACTTTGTAATCACCTTTTTTCCGAAGAGTTTACAAAGCGCAGGAACAGAGATAGCCCGTGAGCTGTCCCGTTACCATCCGTGCAATCCCCCGAACCACCGACTTGACCATGGTTGTATTCTATATGGTCTAAGTAAACCAGAAAAATGATTGTACCTTTTAAAAAAGGTTGGTATGCATAGCCCCGAGAGACGTCATTTTGTTTGATGACGTCATCACATTTTTGGAGAAAAATATGTACATTTTCAATTATTTATTATTTTTCTTTCTTGCATATTCGGATAGCCAAGATAATATATTTGTTATTTATCTGCACCTCATTCGCAATATTACTTCATTTTTATTTTTTAAATATCCAAATTAAAAAAAGAAAAAACCTAAAAAATTAAAAACAACAAAACTTGAAAAAACTTTAAACGGCGATTTCCTATTTCCTGATTTACTTGTTGTTTGGGCATGAAAAAAGTAGCTATTTTATTGACCAATACTAGGCAACCATTTAACCATCTTTTTTAACTTATTTATATGCATTAGGATGTAATGAGCCAAGAATATGAAGGTTTTATTTCCAAAATATATTTTTAGTAGATCATTTGAAACGAAAAATGATGACCGTCATCAGATTGACTTTGGGGGGGTAAAAAACATTCGAAAAATATTTTTTTTACCTTATTATGTTAGCCGACATTTGCCATCTTTAATTTCAAAGAATATTTGAACCTTTAACTCACCTCATAGATGAGTAACATAAGCCAACCTGAATCCATTTTTATTACATTGACCCTATGTTAAAATCCCCAATTAAAATGCCATTCACTTAAAATTGTGATTTCAATTGACGAGTTTTAAAAGGCAGGACACCGGGTGGTTACCCCCTCGAGAAAACGTTATAATGTACCCGATGCTTATGAGTTTGATACCAATGAATACCTATGATCCTCTTTCTTTCATGTAACCACAATAAGTATAAAATAAGTACCAACATACCTAGTGTTGTCACAATGACGTCATAAAGTCCGTGAGCCGGCAAATTGGCATTTTCCATTATAAACTTTTCGAAAATCCATTTTGCGCTAAAAAGAGTTAGAATGTCGGATTTGCATTGCGGTTTCAGCACTACATGATGACAATTGACTAGTTCTTACAGACACAGAGACTTTAAGCCAATATGTTGGCATATATTTATAAAAAATGTACAAAATATCTTTGGGGTGGCAACCACCCCCTCTTACCCTTCGACTTTGACGGTCATACCCTAACACCCCCCAACCCCGGTGAAGGTGCTAAGTTAGCATTTGTTTTCGCTATAATAACCAGAAGGAGGACTAGGGATGATTATACCTAGAGGCTTTTAACGAAAGCTTTCTGGCATTCAGCGCTTAGGTTCACTAGGGGGTGGTATCCCCCCTTCCCCCCTCCCCTTAAGACGAGGGTTAACTTTTAATCTAACCAACATATCCTTCGAGGTTGTTCCAATTCCTATAACCTAACCAGTACCCAATTGTGGTCAAATTGAATCATTGCTACATTGGGTTTCTAGTCATATCAAAAGGTACCATCATATAGGGCCTACGTCACAACGACAATCACAATCCCAAAAACCACAAATTTCCCCGATATTCCATGAAGATAGACAATTGTCAATTTGAGCCAAATGTACAAACAAGAGTTTTTTTGACACGTGTTTGCTTTATATGAAAGGAAATGGCATTCTGATATACATGTAAGGTTTTTCATTCTTATATCGTAATTTTTTTTCGTAAGAAAAAATTGGAGGTAAATTTGATGATTACCCAGTCCTGTATGTAGACAATAGAAGGTTAACTGGTATTCTGGGCAAAAATATCTCCTAGAAAACTTAAAAGCAAAGCGCAATCACAGAAGATTCACGAGCCTTTGGTTAACATAAACTTTGCATCATTTTTCGAGATGGGATCTCACACTATCTTTTAGACACATATCTCCAATCAGTATATTATTTCAGTGATAATCCTATGGGCAGATACTTGGAAAACAGCAGAATTAGAGAATAATGCTAATAAATTAATTCAGCGACTATCCACTGAAGTGCTCAAGGGCGTCGCTAAACTGCTTCAACCTGAGTGAAATCTCAGCTTTCAACACAACAGTAAGTCCAGAACAACGGAAGATTTTAAGGAAGAAGTCCGAGTTTAGAAGTTCCCCGGAGAAAACCACCAGCGATTACATGTATGGATCACAACCCATTCTGTTTTCTTAAAGAAACTTGGAGTTATGGGTGACAACGAGATGTACCTTTTCACAAAACAATCACATGTTTCAGAATAACGATATATCTTGTGTTTTCCCCCGTTTTTAAGATTTTGATTATAAGTATGAGATTTTGACCATCGCTCCAAGCGGTCTATTCTCACAATATGACTCATTCATTATGCTCATATGATTCATTCCGTAGAAGTTATTAATTGTGCAACTCTGCGACACATCCCTCGCTTGTCTAGTGGTAAGATAGCTATGGTCCATAATAATATGTGGTCCGGGTTTTCCAATCTAACTATACCTTCTTTTTAAAATCTGTTACAGTCCAAATATAGGTGCCTCAGTCCTTTAAGTTTGTAAGGAAATGTCAGCGTGCCGCCGTGCCTCGTGTTTAAATGGCTTTCCAAACATCTGGAACGAAGTATTTAAAAACTATTTGCTTGAAATTTGATGTACCATTCTGTCAAAGAAATTCTATTTCTAATTATAACATGCCAAGATGGCTGTCAGTTCTTATAATGCTTCGTATGGCTCCACTAGTTGGAGGTGAGAAAGAAATGCTGAAATCTATCCGACCAATTTGTTCTGATCTAAATAAACTTGCTAGTCCCCGCTTTAAAGTGTCCCAGCATAGAAATGCACGGAATAAAAACGCGACCGTAGATAGACCAAGATATCAATGAGTAGAAACATTTACCGGGGGATAGTCCTCCGACTCCGTTAAAAGCTTAATTCATTCGTACTGAGGCAACAAAATGGAATGTATCAATTTAACATAGCATCATCAATTGCTCCCCACCTTGGATGAAAATCTAGATAGATTTTTACGTTTGATAGAACAACAGAACAAACAATACAAAAAAATTACCTCATTCTTATCCTTGCTGGTAATCAGTGCAACTTCGTCTGGATCTTCATCCTATTCTGTTTCACTCTCATTGTTGGTCCTGATTTTTCAGAATATCTACAAGCTGAGCCGGGCAAGTTCATCCATCGATCCACAGAGGTTCAATTTGTCATCAATCAAAACCAAGCCTTGGCCATTTAGTAGCTTCAGACAAAAAGTCCAATGTAAGCATTTTTTTCAAACTCCCCCACTTGCAATGTTGTACACTATAGTCTATCACAGTTTTAATACAGGATAAAAGTTGTCCAACGTCAATGCCGCATTTTCTCTTCTTTTCTTCCCAGCATCCTCATACTAGAGCAGAGTCATTCATACACAAAGACGTATCTGCCATAGCGCAATAAACTCTCCATTCCATCAAACAACTAATCATACACACGTCTCATAAGATTCTCCTATTCTTGCCACTACATTGTTAAACCTGGGTTCTTTGAAGCGTCATTTTGGTTTTAACGTTGCCAACGTTTACCTCCTGAAAGCACTATACAACATCTTGTGAATGACCCAGAAGGGTAGTGCGGTACTCTGGTGGTAATTCATTGGTAAGGTGAAAATGGCAACCAGCCTTTTCCTAGTTTCGGCCCTTGTAACGGGCCTGTCTTTACCATCACATCATAAAAGTGAACGCATCAAGTGAATAATATGAAAAAATGCTTGACATACTGACTCTAATCTTTCTTTCTGTAACTACTGATCATCACGACTCTTAGTGTCTTGATTGATGGTCAATTTTGAACCTCTGATTACCGAGGATGACGATGTCCTGGCTCATCTTGAATATATTGTGGAAAATTAGGGTCAACAATGAATGGAGATTGATATTGAATCGGATGAAGATCAGCCCAAATGGCAACCAATGTAGATAACGGAAAAACCATGAGAATGAATACTTATATATCCCTAAACGTAGCTAAAACACCAACCAAACGTTAATGAAAATTGGCCCCTAAGATCTAACTAGAAAATAACGCTATGCGTCCTTTTTTTTTTTTTGCGGTGATAGTTAGATTCTTCTTCGCTTGTGACTTAAGGGATATTGATTAATTGCATGTTTCTTTTTCTTTTTTTCCTCTTTAAAAATGTTAAAAAAAACATTCTTATCTCACACAGTTTGGGTTAAAATGTGTTTAATGTGATACTTACTATGTAAATTTGAAACCATTTGTTGTAATCCTTGGTGTGAGAGATTGTACTTTTAAGAAAAAACAATTGGGAAAGCTTAACTGGAGGTTAACATAACAGAATAAACCTTGATCTTGTATACAGATGGTCTTGTAGTCTGCATAGGACGCTCCGATTCAAGAAACCTTGACACATTGGGCACCAAGGGAGAACAATGCCGTGTGTTGATTGTGACCCCGGTAAAAAAGAGGAAATAAAAATACAAAATAAAAATAAAATTGAGCGTTTGTGTTTTTTTTCTGTCTTTTTTTTTCCCCTCTTCCAAGTAGAAGTCCATACTCCTGATGCATGTGCACAAGCATTTGATCACCAATCTTGAAAACACTTCAACTCATTTCCAACATGCTAGACTATCAGATGCTTTATTTTAAGGGAGCATCAAAAATATTGATTCCAATGCATGGACGGCCATAAGGCTTCCAAACCATTCTTTCTAAATGTAGACTGGCGACATTAGCTTATTTGAATTGAGGGGATCAAATCCGAAGAGTTGAAATTAACTCCAAAATTGAGTGGGGGAAAATCCCTCTCAAAAGAGTGACCCACTCGATTCAAAAGATTTCACTCTTTCACATTAAGAGAAAAGTCAAATCCAAGGTTTGGGGATTCCCTGTTTTTCATACATTCTAAAACCAAACAACAGAAACGCTTAATGACCCCCAACGGCGTCGACCTAATATGGCAATTTATCTGCTCTTAATTTTAATGAAATAACCCGACCCGGACCATACCACTTTCATGGTGATAGTGTGAAGTTCATCAAATTCCTGCGTAAAGGGGGGGGGGTGAGTGTGTTGGTGCCACTATTGGATATTCTTTAGTTGTATACATGAAAATTAAGATCAGAATAACCATTTCCGTTTCATATAAAGCAAACAATGGCCAGCAAACAAACAAAGCGTTTTGTAATATTTTAGGCTAAAATTGAACTGGGGCCGTAGGATTTAGTGAATAAGGGCAAAATTTGGATGTCTTAGGGTTAATGACGTCAAACGGTTGTATGATCGATTTATTTATAACAATAAAAAGAAGAGATCCATAGCTTATCCATTGGGTATAAATTTTACTACCCTTGAGATATTAATTTTGTTGGCATAATACTCCGATGGTTTAGACTATTACGAAAATACACCTTAACGGTGATTAACCTTCGCGTATACCGGGGGGTGTGTTTACACAGTGTAAACGTCCCTCCGTGCGCTTAAATGCCAAATGGTTTCATAAAAAGCTTCCAGGTAATGGTTTTTCTCATCCTTTCTGGTCATTTTATCGAAAAATGTGAAAGTAGCCCTTGTCCCGCGGGGTTAAGGTTTGCCTCCAATGTCGAAGAGGAGGGTGGTGGTTGCTACCCACGATGAATTCATGCTACATTTTTGAAACTATTTCTTCACAGTATGGCCTCAAAGCTCTATGTTTATGTAAAATTTATCAATTGCCATCAATTAGAACTGAAACCGCATGAATCTGATTATCCCTAATTTTATTAGCGCAAAATTGGATTTTTCCTGTGGAAAAATACAATTTAGCCAACTCTCGAACTTTGTGACGTCACTTTGACGCTATACTAGTTATGTTGGTACTCTTCGCTTAAAGCTTCTAGGATCATTTCCCTCAATCCTTTTCGCTGGGTTTTTTGTAGCGAAAACAAATGCAAGGTAGAACCTTCCCGGTGTTAGGGTATGCCGTCGAAGGTTAAAAAATGGTGGTCCGTGCCACCCTAAGATATTTTTGGTACATTTTTTATTTTAATAAAATTATGCAAAACATTATGGCTCTAAAGTCTATGTTTCTTTAAGAACTAGTCAATTGTCATCGCTTTAGTGCTGAAAAACCGCATGAAAATCGGACATTCCTACCTGTTTTTGGCGCACAAATGGATTTTCCTAAAATTTTCCGTGGAAAATGCTAATGTTGCCGGCTCGCTGGACTTTATGACGTCATTGTACTCCACAATAGTTATGTTGGTACGTATTTGGTACTTATTTGGTATCAAGGAAGAAGAGGAGTCCAGCTATTCACTGGTATCAAATCATCGCATCGGGGGCATTATAACGAATTCTCGAGGGGTTAACCACCCTGTGTCATGCCTTTCTAAAATCCATAGTATGATTGAAATCACCATTTAAGAAAATGGCAATTTAATTTGGGGATTTTTACAATAGGGCTCATGTAAAAATGGATCAGGTTTGGCTTATTCCTCATCTATGAAGTGGGCTAAAGGTTCAAATAATGCTTTGAAATTAAAGATGGCGCATGTCAGCGACAGAGATGCCAATCTCAGATTTTAATCTGAATTCAGATTTTTTTTACTCCAAATTTCCGCAGTTTTATTTATTTCATCCTGGTTTTGGGTAATTTTCCCAAATTTTTAACGCACTTTTTCAGAATTTTTTTGGGAAACACTCATTGGCATCTCTGCAGCTAAACATATTAAGTAAAAAAAGTATTTCGATTGTTTTCCCCCAAAGGTCAATCTTGATGACGTCATCATGTTTCGTTCATATAATCTACTAAAAATATATTTTGGAATAAACCATTTTATTCTTGCTCAGTGCATCCTAATGCATCTAAATAATTTAATATGGGTTCAATGGTTGCCGAGTATGTTTGTCATAGAAAATAGCTATTTTTTTCATTGCCCAAAAAAACAATAATCAGAAATTGAGAAAATCGCCGTTAAAGTTTTTGTTTTTTTTTTTTTTTTTTTTTTAAATATTTAAAACTGATATAAAAATGAACCGAAATAATATTTGCGAAGGATGTGAGTAATAACACAATATATTATCTGGGCTATCCGAATAGGCAAGATAAATAATTGAAAATTTCAAAAAAGAAAATATTTTTCTCTTTTGTTTCCTCCAAAATTTGATGACGTCATCCAAATGACGTCATCGGGGCTATGCTCCCAATTTTTTTAAAAGGTACAATCATTTTTCTGGTTTTCTAGACCATATAGAATACAACCATGGTCAAGTAGGAGGATCCTGGGGGATGCACGGTTAACGGGAGACAGCTCACGGGGTAAGACAGAGACGACAGCACAACCTTACAGTGGCAGCAGCTGATCAGCGCCAGTTGCTACATCCCATACACCTGACCAAATACCACAATGGGTACACAGAGATCTTTTCATGTTTTTCAGTTGCCCATATCAAATGAAGCATGAGGAGAGTGTAGTTCCAGTTTTAATCAATACCTCCTACGCAAATTAAATCCACAATTGAGTACCTAGAAGATTTCCAGCAAGTAGCCCCACTGTACATTTGAACCAGGGACCATAGGGTCCAAAGGCAAGCTCTATAACCATTAGACCACACCACTATTAATTAATATGACCATACTTGCAAACCTTAACGTTCCTCGCATCACATGGCTTCGTATTTTTCAAAATCTAAATGGTGCATGCCCAGAGTGTTGTATCTCTGCATTTTGCAAATATTTGCTGTTACACAATATCGTGGAACGTCATGTTATTTTGGCGCAATGTATTTGTCCTTTTGGCATAAAGGGAAACATAGATGAAAAATGTTTCTTAGGACTAATCAGACCTGCTTGTGATTTTTGTAATCTATTTTAATTCTTGTACTATCAGGTGGTTGTCTGTTATTTGACGATGAGAAAGAAAGCATCTATGACATTGAACGCCGAGTACATTCTCATAGTAGATGGCGGTTGTCTGCAATAGGAACCGAAGACGAGCCCTACCAGAATAAAGCCACCATTGTATGCATGGGCATGTAGTGTCTAGAACTACTACCGCCCATTATGGGGCCAATACTCTTGCTTCGGAATGGAACCCTCAAGACCTCCATGGTACGTGTTTGAGAATGATCTGATTAGCTTACCCATGTATGGGGCAAAGACTCTTGCTGTCAGACTGGAAACCTAGACCTCCATGTTAGTTGTGGAGAATGAATCTGATATGGATAATTCAGAAATATTCTGTGATTTCTACATTTTGATTGACACTTTTTCAACTTTCACTTTTTATGTCCCGTGATGGATCAAGTTACATTCTTTGTGTGTTTATAACATTGAGACAAGAGGTACATTGAAAATCAGACACAGGTCTTATGCAGTGGAGTAACAGATAGAGGAGTGTTCAAATCTATGGGTCATTTAAGTTCATTATCATTGTGTATAACCTTTTGGTTACAACTTTTTCATCTTATACTGTAGTGTTCTTTAGTGCTGTATGTATTAAGTTCATACTTGGTATGCTTATACATTGAGACACGGGGTCTTATGTGTATTAACAGATGAGGAGATCAAAGGTTACGTTAGGGTCATTATATTGCTCTTTATGTTTGACCCCATAATCGTTGCACCTATTGGGACCTGTTGTCCCATTTTTTTTCTTTGCGATTAGATGAATTTTAACTTCAAAAAAGGGTATATGGAACAGGTTTGCATTCATGCACTGCGCCTGCCCTCGGGCCAAATCCAGCATTCCTAAATGGAAATCTATGCATGAACCCTAATTTACATCAAAGAACCTCAGTCCTGCCCAAAGGTAATGTGATCATATGGTATCTGTCATGTGAACATATGGTATCTATCATGTGAACATATGGTATCTATCATGTGATCATATGGTATCTATCATGTGATCATGTGGTATCTATCATGTGACGGTTGTGGCCAGTAGGTATCAATTAGGCATGATGCTTGATTTAATTATTTCTTACTCTCTTCTTTCAGGCAAACACATCCCCATAACATGGACACATCTGGCTGAAACCATAACTGCTGGTGACACAAGCATGACACTGATGAAGTCGGTTACCTGGAATATTGACGACAAGATTGTCATTGCTTCTACTGGTGATAGGCATAGTCAAAGAGAGAATGAAATGCTTACTATCAAAGGTTAGTATTGGTTTTGGGTAGTCTTTCAATTAGGGAGTGGTCACTCAAATGTAAAAGTGTTACGCATCCTCATTTACCCCTGGGCACCACTACATCTCGCATTCTAAACTTGTTCATAACTCAAGTTATCATATTTTTCGTCATATCCTGAAGTTCTGGTAGTTCCATTTAAAAAAAAAAGTAATACAATATAAATTTTTTATCCCGTATAACTTGTTGTGTTTAACCCTTTTTCTCAAAAGTACTCCCTGTGTGCTAACCCGTACTTCCCGTCATATCGACAATCTTTTTTCTCATATTTCCTGAAACTTTTTGTCATGCAGTTTATGACTCCTCCCATCACAACATCCCGTAGTCTTAATTTTTTTCATAACTCAGGTTCCCGTAGTTTCCGTCATATCTTTTACCTTTTGTAACTCCCACCTTCTAAGTAATAAAACCTCAATATTTCGTCCCGTAACTTTCGATATATTTAAACTTTTTCTTCTCAAAACTACTCCCCATGTCCTAAGCTGTAGTTTCTGTCATACATATCACAACCAAAGCGAAATAACATGACATGTTATTGACTATTTTCTTTCTCTCCTCACCCCATTTCACACTAAGGCGCCTCTTAATTGCGTACTGCATATTGCATCTCATGCGTAACACGCCCATCACAGTGCGCAACAGGCGCGTGCTTGTTATAGTAAATTCAACCCATCGTATCACCGGAGGAAAAGTTTTGGACAGCATCGATTAGTTGGGAGAGGAGGCAGAAAAGAAAATATGTGGCCCGATTCACCTGTTTAATGAAAGAACTAACATAATCTGGCCTTTCATGTTGACATCATTGTTACATATTATCCAAAACACAGGTGCTCAAAGGTCAGTAACATTCAACTCACTAGGCCTGTTACATTGAATACCACTGAAGCAAGTATGATTAGTCAGAATGTTTTGATGTAGCTATAATGGGCTTACGTTGACTTGAATGCTTTCATCAAGCATAGAATTGATTTCTCTCCTATCGGACTACATGTTCCAATAAATTTTAATTTCTACCCACTGCACATGCCCCTCATTCAATGCCCATACCTTCGGGAAAGTACTAGAGGTGACACGATGGGATTAATCTACTATAGTAACAGTTATAAACAAATGGGTGAATTCCCTTAGCTGATTTTTCGGCCATTTCTGAACCGATTTCGTCCAAATATAATGCACCTTTCATGTGAATTTAGTCCTGTTTGAAGAAAAATTGAGCCTTTTGTATACAAACCCACATACATACATATTTACAACATTTGGCAAATTATAATAAGATAAATGAGACTTTCAAAACAGCTGTGCCTCCAGAGGGAATGTTGAGCTATTGGTTCCATGTAAAGAGAGGCATATACTGGTATGTATTGCAGTCTTACATGTAGGTCAGGTTACCAAATATGTCATGTTCTCTTGTACATGTGGTTTTGTAGGTATTTCTGAAGATGGCCTAACTCTGACCTTTGAACCTGCTGTTAAATACGACCATATCTCAATGACGCAGACTATAGATGGCGTCACCTTAGAAACAAGGGCAGAGGTCGGTTTGCTGACAAGAAATGTTGTGTTTCGTGGCTCGTTTCATGAGGAATGGAAAGAGGAGATTACAGCTTGTCCTAAGGTGTTTGATACAAGTAAGTTCCATCACAGAATTAGGGGAGTTTCCTAAACCTGACCCATCTGATGAATTCGGAAACCTAAATGGAATAAACATGTGCATTATTCCATGAAGGGTGTCCGAATTCATAAGTGTGTCAGAAAAGAAGCGTGTCAGATGGGTCAGGTTACGGAAACTCCTCAGGATTGGGTAGTAAGCTACTGTGGTCACAATGGCTGGTATTCTAAAAGGGAGTCTAACTTTCACTATGAGTTACAATATGCTCATCCACCAAGGGCACAGTTCAGTGGGTTGTACTTGTACATACATTGACATGAACTGACCTTTTGTGATTTGGGTATCATATATCATACCCTAAAACCAGGGGGTGTATTTTCTAAATACACTGGTGAATGGAAGGTACTGAACTGTGCCAAGGGAATTGAGATTTTACTAGCTCATAGTGTTTAGACCCAGGCCAATTTTGGTCCTTCATGAGTGGACCCTTTTTGTTCCACCTGAAAAGAAGAGACCCAGTAATCACTTTATTGTCTGTCTGTCCATCTCTGCCTGAGTGTGACTAACCATGATTTAAACTGGGGTCTAATTGGTTTGTGGTTTGAAGCCTGTATTGCTGTAATCTTCTTGATTCATAAATCCAAATTCTGTATGTGTAGGTGTGTGTGTTTGTCACTAAATGTTAAGTTTTATGGAGCAGCCCACAGCTTATATTCTTTGAATATAGTGAGCGAAAGCCGAGAACCGTGAAATTCTAGATTTTTCTGTTTGTTTTTTATTCAGGGACTGGCATTAATTTAATCTTTCCTGGATGTATCCTATCCACTTGTATTTGCCATACCCACACCTGTTTATAAGTGTAAAGAAAATCTCTGATATTGTTTTGTTCTTATTTACAGACCAGTTTGCTACTCAGACTTGCTTCCAGGGTAGGTTTGGTGAAGAGACTGCTAGCGACCAGTTCGGTGCCCAAATGATGTTCTTTGCAAAGGAAGCAGATCAACACTTATCAACAGGACGTATTGAGTACGTAGAAGTTACTCACGCTGGACAAGCATTCCGTTTGGGTCGCTATCCTATACATTTCCATCTCAACGGTAACGTAACTGGTAACTACGTCCGTGGCTGCGCTGTTCACCACACCTTCAACCGTGCTGTTACAATCCACGCTGTGCATCATTTGCTGGTCGAACACAATGTCGCATACAACATCATGGGCCATGCTTACTTCTTAGAAGATGGAATAGAAACCAAAAACATCATCCAGTACAACTTGGCCGTCTTTGTCCGCCCAAGTAGTAGCTTGTTAAATGTAGACGTCACCCCAGCGGCATACTGGGTCACAAATGCTGACAATTACATCCGGCACAATGCTGCAGCGGGAGGATCTCATTTCGGTTTCTGGTACAACGCCCCCACTTATCCTGGCGGGCCGTCTTATACAAATGCAATTTGTCCCAGACATGTTCCCGTACTTGAGTTCCGTAACAACACAGTACACTCGGTGGGCTGGTATGGATTGTGGATCTTCCCTGTGTACCACCCAAGACAGGACGGATCATGTACCGTTGACATTTCTAGTCCTGCAAAATTCTACGACCTTACAGCTTGGGAAGTTGAGAGAGGAGCTGAGGGGGTTGCAGTCGGTGCGGTTCAGTTTCATAATTTCCTCATTTCAGATGCCGACAAAGCCGGGATTGAATTTCAAACAACCAAGAATTATTGGGGAGGGCCGCTAGCAAAAGATTCAACCATTATTGGTTGGAGTGAGTTGTCAGCCTCAAATAAATCTGGTGAATGTACGGAGGCTGGGTTGAAACTCCCGAAAAGCAAATTCCTTACTGTTGATGGTGTCAAATTCATTAACTTTGACCAGGATCGGTGTGCAGCCATTAGAGCATGTAGCCACTGTAAGGTAGACCAAGGTGGTTACCAGGCACGATTCCAAAATATTGAGTATTTCAATGCACCCAACAAAGCTGCTTGGCAGTGGGAGCACGAATGTTGGCTGGAAGATTTGGATGGTTCTCTTACGGGGAAAGGAGCCGGGTTTGAGAATTATAAAGTACTCCCCCAAAATCCCAACCTGCCTGAAGATAAGTGTGAATTTGACAAGACAGAATTCAGCGTGGGTGGATTTCCAGGTGCAGTATGTGACAGCACAGTGAAATTCCACCGTATGGCTTTTAATGATGCTGTGCCAGAATCTCTGTTATATAAGGACACCTTATTTACTAACAATCACGGCACAAGTCGCATCAATTTTCACAAGAAGCGCCTCACGCATCCTTTTGGCTGGATGGTTACGTTAATCGATGGAGATGAATACAATTTATACTTTGAAGACGTTGACCATGTGACTAACATTAGCTACAAGGCTACACTGGATGACTTTGCAGATGGCAACTATGTCTTACTGACTCATAACTTCACCCAGACACCAGACCATATTGCAACTATTGGAGTGGAGATTAACAGTTCTAAGACCATGGTTACGTATGACAACAACGTGAATGGTGATTGGTTCCTTGACGAATCTGTGAATGAAGTAACCTACATTGGTAAGTATTCACGGCAACTATTGTGATAACTATGCAATAGAGCTTCAAAGTCATCATCATCCCTGTTATATACCTCATGTATAGATTTTTATTTTCTAATTGGTTAATATTGAGTCACATGACATGGAATAGTTTAACCATTCTTTGGTTGCAAAATGCCCCTTGTGAATAGGTGTGCTCAGTAGTAGTGCTATTGCCTTATGTGTTATGTAACAAGTTTGAATTGGGTTACGCCTTGCCATTATGTAGACACATAGGAGTGTTCTCCTTACACGGTATTTGTGAAAACAATGATCAACATCACAGCGATGGTCACTGACCTCTACACATGGATAGCGGGTCTGAGTCACAGATTGAAACATCAGGAAGTTGCTTTTTGACCTATGCAATATGGTGGGCAACAATACATACACCTTGAAATTTAACTACTTAGTTCTCCAGGTAGACAAGGATGTATATATTTATTAATCTTTCCCTGGAGATGGCCAGCGCACGATAGTGTTGGTTTGAATCCAGCCAGGCGCACATGGGTTTTTTTTCAACACTATCGTGCGCTCGCCATCTCCAGGGAAAGATTAATAAATATATACATCCTGGCGAACTAAGTAGTTAAATTTCAAAACAAATATAAACCGTACATGTTAAATATACAGTTCTGATGCTATCCGCTAGGAAAGCAAAGGACACATTTCGAACCTAACACCTATAGATAATATCTATCGCTCCTCTACCAACCCTGCTTGATAGCTCAGTCGGTAAGAGCGTCGTGCATGTAATAGAAAGGTCGCCGGTTTGAATCCGGCCAAGCGCACATGAGTTTTTTTCAACATTATCGTGCACTGGCCATCTCCAGGGAAAGATTAATAAATATATACAAATGCATACACCTTGTCAAACAATAGAACATCTGTGTGGAATATGTGCACCAGCAGTTGTATACATTGTTTCTGCCATATTGTATAGGTCAAAAACCAAATTCCTGATGTTTCAGCAGGTACAGCAGGCAACAGCTGGTACAGCAGGCAACTGGAATACACTAGAAAGGTGAGCAAACTTGGACACAATCATATGCATTGTGAACACTCTAATGTACACTTAATAAACTACAATTGATTTACAGAATTTGTACTGAATCATTAGGCATGCTATGTGAAATTTTAGTTTACAACTTAAAGCAATATTAGCACATTTTTCTGAAGAGCGCCCCCAATTTTTCAAAAAAATTGAGATTTTTATACGGTTGCATTGGTAACTGGCTAGTAAACTATACCTGTGAATGGTTAAGCTCGAAAATGTCTGTGTGTCACAAACGAAGGAATTTTGTAATTAGAATAATTATTATCGGGATCCCGATAATATTCAACACGGCTGCTGGAAACGGCCTTCCAATGTGAAATAGCCGGGAAATAGTGCCATGTACATGTCTACGCGTATCAAGTGGCCCTTACTTGTTGTATTTGGGTTCAAGTGTTCCTGAAATTCAGTAGAGGTTTGATAAATATGCATTTCTTAGCATTCTAGTTCGCAGGTATAGTTTCCTAGACATTACCAACATAACTGTGCCAAAATATCAACTTTTGAAAATTGGGGGCGCTCTTCAAAAAATGTGCTAATATTGCTTTAAGTGTGATATTAGTCTAGTATCAGTGAGTCTATAGCCAGGCACAGCCTGCTGCCAGTCTACAGACTAAGTACAGTGTATGAAATTGAGTGACGTAGACATGGAGATTAGAAGCTTATAAATAAGGAAAAGGAGATGTGTGTGACATAATATAAAACAGATATTGACTACTAAATGAATGGTAACATACATGGTGTGGAAAAAGGTCTCATAAAAATCTAAAATTTCTGGTTCTACATGTCAGTATTGGCTATTCTTAAAGCAATAACCAGGCGGTGGCGGCCAAGCCTCATTCATTATAGCAACCCGCCAAAAATGTCAAAAGAAATTACAGCAATACTGAGTGCAAACCACAAACCATTTTGGATGCTTTGATGTAGGTCAGTCATGGGTGTTCCCATGACCCACAAACGACCTCGTCCTCGTTCGTTATTCATACAAAAAATTCAGAAATAACCCTTCCGGTGGAGTTGATTCTTCAACTCCAACGGTTTTGGAATAAGAAAATATTCCTTGACAACATATAAAAAATTCAGAATTTTTAGTCAATATTTCACTTTTACGTGTTAAACCAATGGCGACGTCTGAAATTTGGACTTCTTGGCCGCCCTCCCCTGGCAATAACAGCACATTTTTTGAAGAGTGCCCCCAATTTTCAAAATTGGATATTTTTGCACAGTTATATTGGTAATTGTCTAGGAAACTATACCTGTGAACGAGAAGGCTCAAAAATGTGTATTTATCATAAAATAAGCGATTTTGTAATTAGAATTTGGATACCAGATTGTACTTAACGGCAGAGCTGGAAATGCTAAGTTTATGTCCGTCCATGATGAAATATTGCCACCTCAAGAAAATGTCCTCTAACTTGACTTGCCTGAACCAATAAAACAACTAATGGATGAGCGTAGACATGTACATGGTGATATTTCCCGGCTATTTCATATTGGAAGGCCGTTTCCAGCAGCCGTTGAATTATTATCGGAGATCTCCGATATTAATTATTCTAATTACAAAATTCCTTCGTTTGCAACAAATAGACATTTTCGAGCTTAACCATTCACAGGTATAGTTTACTAGCCAGTTACCAATGCAACCGTGTAAAATCTCAATTTTTTTGGAAAATTGGGGTGCTACTACTACTACTAAACCAAAGTTTTAAATCCGGTTTTATCCCCGCCAACAGGGGTGGTCGGATTTACTTCACATTTGCAGCAACCGCCCTGACTCCTTCCTTCCATTTCACTCGATTCTATACATCCTCCATCCTCAACCAAACCCTCCTACTCTCCTCCTCCACTTGTTTCTTCCATGTCTTCTTTGGACGTCCCCTCCTCCTCAAACTGTCCACCTCAAACTCAAAAGCCCTTCTTAACACATGCTCATCATCCTTCCTCAACACATGTCCATACCAATGTACACTATTCGCCTTCGCCAACCGGTCCACGGCCTCATCCAAACCCAACATCTGCATCAAGTCCTCAGTCTTCATCCTGTCCATCAACTTCACACCACACATCGCTCTCATCATTGCTCTCTCTGTCCTCCTCAAAATCCGCATCTCATTTTCACTCAGACACCACGTCTCACTACCATACAGCATCACTGATCT
>JAMKCH010085060.1:0-70477 GCA_023653785.1 Ophioderma brevispina
ATTTAGCTTGTTTAATTTCACGTGACCAATTCATCATATTGCAACTACGTGAAAAAATATTCTTTTAAAGGTCACTGCACGGACGTCCAGTTTCCATATCAAGTCCATGCATTTTCTGCTAAAATAGCAGACGCTGTAAGTATTACAAATAAATTAATTACTTAAACAGAACGGACATCATATCTCGGTTGTAGAACTACACACACAATAATGTGTTAATCCTAACTGAATCTTTACATTATCCACCCTATATCTAAACCCAAGTTCGAATCCTAGATGTTTCAGTTACATACATATATACATACAACTAGCATTTATGACGCGCCGTTCCCCAAAGGCCCAAGGCGCTTACAATAAAAGAGGGTGGAGAAAATGCGCAAGCAATAAATATAACATATGGAAAAACAAATCAATTAGGAAACAAGTGTGTCTTAAGTGCCTTTTTAAAAAGCGTTTACAGCTACTGACTGCCTAATGTGAAAGGAAGGTTGTTCCATTAACTTTGAAACAACAACAGTAAACTTTTATCACCAGCTTTTACTCGAGTCTTGGATAATCCAACCGTAGGCGATCTTTTGACGACCTAAGTCTTTTTGGAACATTGTTATCACCGTGTCATTACTGTTTTCTATTACTAGAAGGCCGTGTATTCTTTTCCTTTTATTAGATTAGGATTCTCATCCGAGGGCCTCGGGTTTTATATGTCACTACGCGTTGAAACAAATGGCTTCAGTCATCTGGAAGCTCTTACAACTCTGTAAGTACCCCCTATCATTGATGTCTTGTATTTGACCTATTCATTTTATCCGAAACGATAATATTCAAATTGTGTTTTCTTAATGATATTTGCACGCACAGTAGACACGACCATCGGAATTTGTTGCAATTTTGAGAACCTTCAAGACCGTGCACAACTCTGGAACCACAATCTCCATTGTTCATGCGGTAGCCTAATGCAAAATAACTTTCTACGAGTTAGCATGTGGGTGGGTGTGTACGTAGTGCTGTTGTTGGAAATCACACTTTGTTGTTTTCTCGTGCAGAGAAAGGTCAGCGATTTAGAGCTGTTGGTTCATCTGTCCTTATCTTGAATCTTGCTCTTTCCGATTTAATGATGGGGGTTATATTGCTATTATATCAAGTAAGATTGTATTTGGTGGAGACGAATATTTCAATTATTCGGACGACTGGCGATCGAGTATTGTTTGTAGAGTAGCTGGACTTTTGTCGCTTCTTTCAAGTGAAGCATCCGTTGGGTTCCTTACTATTATAAGATGTCGATTCCTCTCAATGCTTTCCTTTTAAGCAAATTCACTTAACAACAACATCGGTCAGAATTGCAGTTACAATATTATGGTCAATTGCGTTATCTATTAGTACTGTTTGCATGCATTAGCAGGTCCTGATTCTGATCTGTATGACTTATCCGACGTCTGCATTGGCCTTCCATTAATAACTAGGCCCACTGGGTACTCTATATTACAAGCGGTGTAGGTAGTCAGTTTGATCGGAACAATCGTTCAACATACCCGTTCTGAAAACACAAAGCCTGCCTGGTACTTTTCGCTGATTTCTTTTTTTGGAAATAATTTGGTTGGGGTTTTACAATTCATCCTGGTCTGCTACATAGCCATATTTGCTCAAGTAAAGGCATCGGCATTCTAAAAGTATTAGACCCCCCGCAGTAAGGAGAGTGAAGACGATGTCAAAAATGCTATAAGGGATGGCGTCATAGTTGGCACTGATTTATTGCTGGATGCCAATTCATTATCATGGGATCTTTCTCAGGTCAAATTGGTGTCATTCCTCTTGTAGCATACATTTGGTCAGTGGTATTCATTTGCCCAATAATTCGTTCATTGATCATTACCTTTACAAAATTTCCTTCGATGAAAAGTGCAAAGAAAGAAATCAAACCAAAGCAAGATTCTTCGAGTACAAAAAAATTAGCAACCTGAAAACCTCAAAAATTAGTTCTAATGATCCAACCAAAGTAGTATAGCAACCTGTAAGTTCAAGATGTTTAAAACAAAAGGTAGTAGAAATATTACACTTTCAAACTTGTCGCTTCTTAAATAGAGGTATAAGGTTTCAATTTATTCCGTTACTCATATTCTGAAAACTCTTAAAAACACCTTTTAGTCAACTACGAGAGCTTCCGGAGATCACGCACTTCCGTGGTTCTAATTTATAACAGCTTATATAGAATTACGAAAATTAAACTCTTAAGGTTTTACCACTAAAAGAAAGTAACAGATTAAAATGAAAGCATAACAAAACAAGTGCGATTTGCTTTCAAGTAAAATGAAGAGTGCAGAATTAGAAGCACCTAAGTGTTGAAAAAAGTTGTAAGAAACAATGGTGCAATTCCTAAACATTTTCTACGGTCATAAATCGTAAAACAACATACAAACTCTTCAAATAAAAAGCCTTCATTACTGATTTGTTGATGGAAAAAAAAGGGGAATACATGTCTAAGATCATTATGTACTGCGCTAGGAAAGAAGAAATCAATAATAGTTCTCCAGCAGACAAGGATGAATATATTTATTGATCGTTCGGACCTAGGCAGGGTGCTTGTGTTATTCAAGCTCGTTGATAACGACACAACTCGACACAAGTATAATCTCGTTGTGTACCATTAAATACAGTTACTATACCAGTAAGAACGTCTATTCAGTCAACCAAGATGCTAAACCATCTAAGATATGTACTACAATTATGAACCGATTCTAATATTCTAACGTATCACCTCTTATGGTTCACACTTGTCGAATTTATGCTTTTAAAGTATGAAGGAAAAAAAATGCTTGAAATATTGCTAATAATTATGCATAAGTTGTCTTTTGTCTGTACGGCCTATACCTTTATGGTTGCTTGACGCATGGAGTTGATATCTGGCACCTAGGTGGGGTTCAACAGTTTGAGGGTTGGTTTATATACAGCGAGAATGCAGCTTTGGTTTTCCCAGTTCGTTTAAAGGGGCCATTTCGTGATCCACGGACTCGTCCCCCGACATACCGAAAAAGTTGAGATTTTATATCATTGAACCGTTGGCATGAGTCATTCGATCTACTCTGGAAGAAAAGAAGGGAAATTCGCAATTGTTTGTATTTTCTGTCCGGTAAACGGACAGGAAATTACAACACAGTGGGCTATGGGCACTGTGTACAGACCATTTGCTCATAAATAAAAGGCACGGGTCAGAATCAAACTGAAATTTTATGAATATGACCTTTTCTCGAGGACATTAGTGAACATATAAACAAAAAATGGAGATGCCAGAATCACAAATGCACCTTTAAAACATTTTTCATATATTTATATCTCGTTAAGTTGTTTTGTCCCACGACAACCGAAATGTGTGCATAGTTTTAAAAAATTTCGGCTTTGGTCAATTATATTAAACATTTGAACAACAAAAATTAACCTTATTTGGTACAATTTCGTCAAAATCAATTTAATTCGTCGTATCCATGGCTCATGTCAAATGTACCAAAGCAATTTCGTATTTGCTCATAGAAATTTCACATTTTCGGCTCGTATATTTCGTCCGTGTGCAGTATGTAAGGACATGATAAGAGGTAGGCCTGTTTGTAACATCGGCAAAATTTATCATAATTTTTTCTTTTCCTTTGTTTATATAGACAAGAGAAAACAGAAAAAGAATAGGAAAATAGTAATAAGAAGAAATAATAAAAATAATGATATAAAAGGTAAAGATTAGAAAAATGGTATGTGAAAAGAAAGCAAGAGAGGTGAAAGAAAAAAATGAGATGAAAGAAATTTGTTGAACGAAAAAGAAAAATGAGGGGTGAAAGAAAAATGAGGTGAAGGTGAAAGAAAAAATACGGTGATGAAAAGAATGAAAGAAAGAACGGAACGACACAAAAATGAGGTGGGTGGATGGTGACGGTAGAAGAAAATTAAGGTGAACTAAAGAAATAAAATGAGGTGAAGAAAGAGAAAATTAAGTGAAAGAACTAAAGAACGGTAGGTGATAGGTAGATAATGAAAATTTGCTGCTGTTATAGGCCAACTATTAGTCATGCCTAAACATACACCACACGAGACGAAATATAGAGAGTAAATGTGAAATTAGAGGACAAAGACGAAATGCTTTGTATATACATTCAGATGAGGGGCCACGGGTGAGTGTGAAACCAAATAAATTGGATTTGATTGAACATGTATGAAAATAAAGATAAACTTTATTGATCAAGGTCTAATATAATGACAAAAGACGAAATCGTTTTAAAAAACACACATTAAAAAAAAAAAAAAAAAAAAACAAATTAATGAGGTATGAAATATAATGAAAAAAAGTTTTAAAACTAACTGGAAAAAACACCTGTAATTATTAACGTGTGACTGCAAACATTAAACCATTATCTTTGATGCATATTCGGGTCAATAGAAAGAGGCCTATGATTGACGTAGATAGAAAACCCAGCAGCGGGCAGCCGGCCGGACCTACAGCCTGGCAAAACCATTAAATGACACGTTTTGTCGTCAGGATTAAATGTGCCCCCGCAGGAATAGAAAAAACATGTTAACCTTAATTCAGCTATAGTTAAGTTGTTATTTAGTAATATCATGTCAATTAAAGAATACAATGATTCATCCATTGATATCTGATTTAGTGACTTGTAAAAGAACGCTATTGGTATCGCTCGCTTGAAGCGTTTTAGTGATTAAAAAAATATCACAATTACTACAAAAGTTGGGAAGAAGTTTTATTGCGTTTTTATTGATACGCCCTGTATATTAAGGGTTAACATTTGACCACAGACACATACACAGATATACAGACAGCAGAGTAATCCCTATATGCCTTCTGCAATTCTTGCAGACGACACAAAAACCACCTTAAACATGGGACTATATGACTGTTCTCGAGGACCACTATCATCCTCACAAATGGGCTAATCATTTTGAAATATGTAATGTTTGGAATAGAAACATATTGTCGGTAGCTCTTAGGTATTTGGCGCCTAGTGTTTATATATTTGACGTTTTTGTTACCACTTCTACTTCGCACCAAGTTTGTAATTGATGTTTTCTACAGTGAATATTTAACGTAACAACTAAAGTTGTTCGGATTGTTCCATTTTCTATAGGATCAATAAAAATACATTTTTAAAGGTGATCCTCATTGCTCGGACGGCATAAATTAAGCTATATACCAATGCAAAGCTTATGTTATCACGATTGTATTATGTAACGGTGTCATATTTATGCTACTCACGATTTGGTTACAAGAGCCAAAATGAAAATTGTCTTTCAAGCAGCACCACTTCAGCGAAAGTCAATATTATTGACTTGGGTGCTGTGAGGTGGTGACGTCACCGATTGTGTAATCGTCTATGCAAGTAAACAAAATCCCATTCACTTGTATCGCTCGCTTCTGCGCTTTCGAAGACTTACCATTGTTTTCTCTAAAATTTGCTCAACGAAATCAGAATTACGAGCAATACAGATACAGATAACTATCTGTTGAAGTATCTGGTAGATTTGATGGATCTATCCCACAGAGAAGGCGGTTCAGTCGGCATTTTATACATACTGAATTCCTTGCTTCACAGTATTGCTGCAATTTGTTATTGTTAACAAATTGTCGCTAGTTAAAGTAATTACCGCCATGTTACGCTCGATGAGCCAAGACTTTACCGGAAACCCAATAGCAAAGCCAAGAGTGATTTATTAAAAAAGGTTCAATAACCATAATTAAGTGACTGTTTCACGGTGTGAGAAAAGTAGCAATTCCATCGGTTAGCATAAGAGGGTGTAACGTAAATCAATGGAAGAGTCGTGTCTTTAAGCACGCGGTAGTTTTTGACCACCACCCATGCTCCAAGGGCAGGTCTCCCTCACTAACCTCAAAGGGCAGCTATTTATTTTGCATGCTCTAGGAGCATGAGTGGTGGTCAAAAATCTCACACTTTCGTGTAAACGCAGCTGGCCTCTGAGCTCTGCTCGCTACTCACGATTCATTGTAAGCGATAAGAAATCAAGCGATTTTTTCACATTCTTGCACACTCATGAAGCCGGGAATTATAATTACCAATCTACAGAGATCAAGGAACCTAGTCAACCAACATTTATCGCTATATTGGCGAAATTCAAAACAGGAGAAGAGGAGCGATTTGGGGTTCCTTTACATTGGAAGATGCATTGCGCAACAAGACTTGTGCAATCGCCTACGTCACACGAATTTGCCAAGGTCAGTGAAGGAAAGCTTAAGCGTATTTTTGGGCGTAAAATCGCAACGAAATATAGGGTTAGTTAGGGTTGGCTTATAGCGGCTATATTATACGATTATTTTTTTTTTGAAAAGATATTTTTGGCATCCTGAAGTCATAAGCTTTCCATTGATATATAGCTTAATATATGCCGTCCGAGCAATGAGGATCACCTTTAAGCTTGACATCAGAAGAGAGATGGGATTTAGGCACGAAGAATCTCCGTATAATAAACATAGGATTCAGCTATGAAGCACCCGTTAAGTTCAGTATAATGTCTATTATATACCTCATATATAGATCCCTGTCATCTGATTGGTTAAAAGTGGAGGCATAAATTCAACTAGCTTCAAGAATTGAACCAAAAATGAACTATGCCCTAGGAAGAGCGGGCATAGCATAAGCTATGCCCGGGACACCTCTTCCCAGCGTAAAAGACTGTCGTACGAACTATTCATCCGTATTATGAGTGTACATATTGAAGCTGGTGTAAGAGATAATATAAGCAGACCATCCATTTTGTTTACTCGTACGTGCTGTGGGGTGAAGGTCTGATACAAACAAGAGCAAGGAAATGGCTCTTCTTTTGCGTTGAGGCAGCAGCTAAATATGTTGTAAGCATTGGAGCCATCTCCCTGTTGATTGGTTGGGTTTGAGAAATTCTGTGTCCACCGGGGACGAAAGGAGGGCATCATTGAAAATGTGAACCACATTTGGCAGGCTGGCGATTGGCCGAAGCCACCATCGGTGCATATTGGTTATGAAACGACCGACCTGTGCGAATCCGGTGTGTAAGGTGACCCATTCCTTAGTGGGAGATTCTGCAGGTTTGGTGGTAGTTCGTTCTCAGGTGTAGTATGAATGATTCTGGTCTTGGGATATTAGACCGGCAGATTCCATGTCTGTAAGAGATTTGAAAGGGGAACTGGAGAATTGAGCAGCGTATCGGCAGAAAGGTCGGAGGAGAGGGTAGCGCAGTCTCTGTCTACAGAGTTGATGTGATTCGTTGGACAGTTGTTATGCCAGCAGGTGCTTGTATGTCCAGCAGGGGCCTATTCCCTAGTTATGTGTGGGTTCACACACTCTCCGAAAGTACGGCAGGTTGCAATGCCTGAAGGCCTGTAGGAATTCAGATGGATATAAAGGACGGAGGCAGCCAGTTGATGGTTCAAAAGGTCTCTTTGAGTACGTGTCCCAGCTCTTTTGTTGTGTGAGAAGCGTTTGCCACCAGCGGGGGCGGCATATATTCAGAGTGCTGTAGACCAGAGGCAAGGCAGTGGTGCGTAGGGTCGTGGGGCTGGCATCCCATGAAGATCCAGCAAGTCGGCACAGGGTGAGGTTATTCCTCGAAGATACCGTGGCGCCATACGGACACACAGACGGTGCTGTCGGTAAGGACCAGGGCCAAATAGGTCCATAAAAGGTTAGCCACAAGACACTGTGTGTCGAAACTGTCTGGTACTTGAGGTCAAACATTTTACAACACAGGGAAAATAGCCAGGATCGATCAAGGACCGACCAAGACAGAACCCCGCCACTGTGTCTCGGTGCAGTCCCCAAGGGCATTAAGAAATTCCACTTGAGGTTGCCATTGTGCAGTTTCATTGCTAATTTTGAAGCACACAGCATTGAAGGAGCAGGTATTGATACGTATGTAATTACCGTTATTGTGGATACTAATGTTGCAGCCCTGGTGTGTTTTGTCTTATGTGAACAATATGTATCAAAACATATTTTAACATTAAAATGTGTGATGTTATCTACTTATGTGTGATCTTTTAAATTATTGGGTCAATGCATTTTTTTTTTCATTTTGTTTATGATGCAGTATTTTGCATACAACATTCAGTATGTTTAGCTCTATCAACCAAATAGTTTTTCGTATAATGATGACACGTGCAAGTTTACATTTTTATTACCATATTTATCCTAATTGTAGTATTACTGAAGATGTTCAAACAAAATAAAACACTAAAAAATTTTTTTTCCAAAAGATACAAAGCGCTGAGAAAGAGAAAAAAAAAATGTGGTTATTATTATGCGGTTTGTAGCAATTTAAAGCCAATGATAAACCGTATTATCATAGGATTCTTTAAATTAGTTCTGCTCTTCAGAAGTTTGTATTTTAGCAGTTACAAAACTAAATAGTGATATTAATATGTCAAACAGCTGTGTCATCTGGTCATATGCCTGTTATCTAGTTGTTTACCCTTTACAAGTTCATATTCTTTCCTATTTACAATGTGGCAACATTAAACACAAACCCACCAGTGGGAGCAACTAGAGTTAAAGATTGGCCTTGGACTGCCTACTGCCTAAACTAACATATTGTGACCTAATTTGTTGGATGTAAACAAAACTTTTGGAAAGTGAGTTGAATTGCGGGTCATTATCAACTGGAAAAAGACCGGTACAAGTCTAGGTTAGCGAGACATAATTTGGCCCGGGGTCCTAAGTAAGCTTGCCGGTCAAGCTTCACTCCCAAGTAGGTTGGTGTAGGTTTTTATTTTTGGAGGGCCGCTCCATTGCGGATGGCGATGCGCCTCTTGGTGTTGAGGTTGAAGGCAAAGTAGCGGTGTCTTGGCTTCGCTCAGCGTCAGTCTCCATGGTCTTGGATATGCTGCAAGTAGGGCCACTGTCTGTAGTAAGTGTGATTTCTACTTCTGTCAGGTGCTGTCCGAGTGGAGGAAGGGCAAGATCGTCTGCGAGCCATATTGTCTAGATGTTGTTGAGGTAAATCGCTGATATACTACTCTTGCAACGCATTTTTACATCATGAATGCAAACATGGTGACGATTCCGGATGGTCCTGAGAAGCTCGAGTGTCAGGCCTTGGTGCCACATGTTGTCGTATGCTGCAGTAAGCCCACCAAGATGACGCCTGCCTTTCCGACGCTTTTTAAATCCTGCTTGTTCGTCAGGCCGATGGGGATCGACGACGGGCTCCATCCGGCCAGGATCATCCTATCAAAGAGTATTTAGAAGGAGACACACAGTTAGTGATATTGGGCTGGGTAGTTCTTAGGGTTGCCGACAGGCTTGTTTGGTTGGGGGAGTGCACGATGATGTAGCTCCCCTCAGATATTGGGGGTAAGAGCGGGTTGGTAGGCAATAAGGGGGTAGAACTCCTGGAGCCCATCTAGACATTCGTGGGCCGCATTGCCATCGGAACTCTGATGTATGCTACACGGCCCGTGCATTTCAACCTCTTTAGTTGCTGATAGCAGAGGGTAAGCTAATCTAGTGAGAAGATATTGAAAGTGACACGTCAACGGCCGGGGGGGGGGGCCGTCTAGACGCAAGCTTTGGTAAATTCTTTTTTACCAGAGCGAGTGTGATCCCTTTCAAGGCTTCTTGAAAACGACCATTTGCAATGGGAGGTGTTAGCAATTTAGTTGGAGTCACTGGACATGTCGACGTGTTGGAAATTCTGCCGTGAGGCGGCTTTATTAATTCTTCCAGGCCACTATTGCTGGGATTGTGGGGTTGAAGTCACTGATCTTGGATTACGTCGTCCTCCAGCGCTCACCGGCGTTCTCTGCCCACTAGCAGTTTGTAAAGATCTGACGCCTTGGATGAAGCTTCTTCACGGGTCAGAACTTCAGGAAATCCTAGTGTAAAGACGTGTCTTCACATTCTAATCTAACGATGGGATATAACTCGACGGCTAGCACGTGGGATGTCCTTCTGTGATATATAATAAAGAGTTGACACAGCGCTGTGTAAGAATTGTTCAGGTTGGAGGAGGTGGGTTGTCGGGAGGTTGGGCACTTCTGAACACCAGGTTCTTGAACTGGGTCCCAGTCTTATGCCTTGCGGAAGTTCCACCAAATGGCTCAATCGCAGCCATCAGTCTTCATGCTTTGAGCTGTACCGACGGAAGACCTGAAAGGAATCAGAGATGTAGCTCATAGGGCTCATACCAACAGCATTGAAATACAACCGTGAGCTATTCGAGATTATAATTTGACAGCGATGACGGCCATCTGCATGACGTGTTAAAGTTGCCGAATTCGAGCTCGATGGCAAAGAAGTCGATTACGCGATTCGTTTTTTGGACTCCATCATTCCTCCACACAAGAAACCGTGTGATTTCTAATTCTTCACAAGTTTTGGAACCTAAGTTACACAAATTGTTTTAAACCATCAACGCTGCATGCCATGGCCTATATCATATAGAACATGGAAGTTTTTTCATTGTAAACAAAATTTTGTCTACTTTTTAAACATATCGTGTTTTTTTTGAATTTGCTCTTAGAAAAGCAACAGTTAAGATAAATATTATCCCTTGACTACCCTCATCACGTTGCAATAGCAGGTTTTTTTCAAAAGAATAACACAGGCCGCGCTCTTAAGGCATGCATGTGTACAAGTTGGCGATCAGAAAGGAACTGAACACGAACGTATTAGCAAATATCTAGCCACATCACCTGATCACCACCAGATACACATGCAGAGCAATCCACATGTGTTACATTCCATTATAGTTCGTCACTTATATGTGATAAAAATTCCTGTTTGTTTTGGAATGGGCAATATTTTGATTAATTTGGAATGTCGAGAGTAAAGTTAAGTGGGAAATTTGTTGAAATTGTGATTGTAATTTTTGGGTCCATATGTGCTTGATAGGCACAGATTAATTTTCTGTCTGGTGCTGACTGATATGATATTGGCTACATGTGCGTGATGGCGGCTGCATTTTATTGCAGACATGGTGGCACGCCCTCTTCAATGATATCAGCACACCAAAACTAACAAAATAATAAAGAAACAAACCACCCGATTTAAGTGCGTGTCATGTGGGTCTATCATTGGTGTTCCCATGACGCCACAGCACGACCTCGTCCTCGTCCGTTATACAACATTAAAAAAATCATGGTTTTTTTGTTATATTTTTGCTTTTAGCGTGTAACCCCAGAGCATCCTCGCCTTACTTTTTAATTCAAACTCATTATCTCTGCTATTTTTAGTTTGCTGATGATTTTTGGATCCTTAGTGGCCCCAAGTTTTCTCCTGTGCGGATACCTATGAAAAATACCCACACTCAAGTTACGGGGGGTCCTTTTTTGAATTTGTACAGGGGGTATAGGGAGACAAAGAACTTACCATTAATCCCATGTGCATTTCTTTATTGGAAGGTTTATGTTGCATTTTTGGTATGAATGGGTAAATCAATCAGATTAATTTTATTTTTCTGCATAATCAGATGACCACTTTTTATTAACCAGATACAAAATTACCAGGAAATTAATGATTAATTCGAGCGCCCTCGTTGATATTTGGTTGGCCCAAGCCTCAAGTTGACACGGGCTGTGGAACGGGCTGTATTTAGAACGAGTTTGTCTGCACCCACACATGCATGCATCAGAGTGACAGAGTGACATGAAGGTTAGCAGGAATGTGTAGTAATTTTCTAATTTTTGCACCTTTAAGGAACTGTATTTTGAAAATGGTAAGTTTTGTCTGTTAACTTATTTCTTTGTGGTGCTAGTTGCTGTGGTGTTTTTTTTTTGCTACAGTGTTATACTGCTGATTAAAATAGACTAATTCATGATAATGATGATCAAAATAGCCATGGTACAAGTTGTACAACGGCTACCATGACAACAAGTAGTACATTAATCAGTTTGCTATATCCAGTACACGACTTCGTTCCATGGACATGGTCTGCCTCCGATCATGGAGTTTTCATGGATTTGTGGTGACATAAACAATTTTAAGAGGAAATCTGGATCACATTTTGCTGTTTGGGAAATTGGAATGTCTTGTAGGTTCATGCCATGGTTCGATTGATAATATCCTCGTCCCCAAGGACCCCAGATTTTACCGGAAGTGTCAAAATTTGGTATCAGAAAACTCAAACAGAAGAAAGCTACTATTTTCTTTTACCTGTGAAATCTTAGGGCTGAAGGATGTTTGGGTTGGATGCAAAAATATGCCCATTTTTGTCAACCAGGGCATTATTAATTTTACAGTCAGTGTACTCTATGGGGATTACCAAAATGATTGTTTTTAGTCTCACTTAAAAACGCATTGAACTATCGCACAAAACTTTACAGATGGGGTGTTGGGGGTGAAGGCCATTCTATATTAAAAGGGATAAGCAGTTGATTGCTAATTCAAAAACATCAAAAAAAATCATCAAAATTATATTTTTGCATTTTTTACTGGCATGGATATGGAACATAACCTGCAAGGTCGTTTGCTATGTATTAAAGACAAGAAGTAATTTAATCTGATCTGTAAATTTCATAGTGGTATCAAATTCTGCTTGAGCCTCACAAAAAAGCCCTTTCCGGTGAATATCCCGGACTTTAAGCGTGAATTGCGCACCATGATCAATACCCGGATCACTATAGTTTGACCTCAAAAACAACTATTGATTTTGTTGTGGGTGCAGCGCCAGCTAGAGCTGGGGCAGGACCACTTAGCAATCCGTTGTGCGTGTGTATGTGTGGAGTGTGTATGTGTGTGTTGTCACAAATTGTAAGTTTTTTTTTTTTAAATTGACTCAATTAAAGTTTTAACTCAATTGGAACCAACTTTGTGTCATAGGTGCAACATGGGAACCCTAATATATTGATGAGTCAAAGGTCAGTGAAGGTCATGTGAGTCCCCAAGTTGCAAAATCGATGCTTTAAAATGTTAAATTGATCTAAAATTAAAACTTGAAGTTCAATTGGAACCAACAACTTTTGGTCAAGGCCACCATGCGATCCCTCATTATGTTGATGAGATCAAAGGTCACGTGCCAGCGTCAAAGGTCATGCGGCGGCCACCGCTTATATTCTGGATATAGCCGAGCGCGAAAGCCGAGAACCGCGAAATTATAATTTATTCTGTATGCTGTAAACTACACACACTGGCCAAAAAGTATGCACCATGCAGAAACAGGCAATTATATTCACAAAATTGATTAAAATGTATCAGGAGTTCTTGACTTACAACATTACTAATTATTGACAAAGTGGGGTTGTCAAACAGATGATGTTTTCCAGGATCAAGTTGTGCGACAAACGTTACTTGATTTTCATTATCCTAATATGGCGGATTATTAAAGAAGCTGGCTCATGATAAACTTGCCGATTGTACTCCCGATAGGAAATACAGGCAGAGGAACGCCCCCAAAAATGGGCTACCAATAGTCGCTCCTAAATGAACTTTACGAGTTGTCAGGGTCTACTCTAAATGTTTAGGCCGAAAATGGTGTGGTGTATGGACCATGGATAAGTCACAAAAAATTGGAGACACGTTCACCACCGTTGGACTCGGGAAATTATTTAATGGCAAGAAAGAGGTTACGTGAACCTTGAAACAAACTTTTAAATGGCACCGTTGGAATGGGCTGTTTGTCATGTAATGTGAACGAGTAATTTACACAAGATTTACGTAAAAGCATGTGAGTTGTCATTAGGATTGCATTTCAGGGTCTTGGATTTCTCGAATATTTCGAAGACCACTGTCGTTCATTGACTAATCTCGTGCGGTCCAACAACCCATCATGATTTTCTCCATAACAATTTTAAGTAACCCTAATGAAACCGTACAATCCATTAAGTGGCTGTTTGAAGCCATGTCTTTTGTGTCGGTGTCTGCATTCTTGGGAGTGCAAAGCGACAAGTTATGTTTGCTGTCCTTTTATCACCATATTTAGGGCACATGGGAATCAAATCAAAACGTTTTTGTTCCACTCTTCTTGGATTTTGGGGAATAACATCTGTATGAAAAACACAACTTTGTTAATTTAAATATGAATTGAGTGGTCAAGCAAATCCATGGTATAATTTGAAATCAAATTGGGATTATGGAATTCGTTTTCTGAATGTTGCAATAACTTTTTGGCCAGTGTGTGTACATTCAGCTGTTTAGTGTAGATTTGAGATGCCATCGCTGTATGTCTGACGGGAGATGTATGACAAATTTCTAAATATGTCATTTTTTTCACTATGGTGGTTTTGTTTCTACATTAAAGCAACCCAATATGGATTGTAACACACTTATCCCTATTTATAAGTTAACAGCCCACTATCAGTCATTTTTTTCAAAATTCAAAATGACCATGTTGTCTATTAATTGCAGTGTAGGTCATATCAAACCCTTATATTTACTTTCTTGTGAAAACAGACACTTAGGCATTAAAAGCGGTCTGAAAGAGGCCATTTGCGACTATTTCTGTGCCTTAAAAAAGTCGGATCCGACTTTTATTAGTAAACAAAAGCATAAAAATCATAATATCTGACAAAAACGGGTGTTAGCCTCAGCCAACTTATAGGGGTCTTTTCTACAAAAAAAAAACAATTCCAATACAACAATGCACAAAAAAGACTTTGATGAAAATAGGGGTGCCGCGATTTGTTTAAATTGGAGAATGCCTGATAGCGGCTTTAAAAATGCATTTCCACATTTTTTCGATTCTCTCACATTATCGCTGTTAATTCCCTTAAGAAACATCGATTACTTATCACCGGCTCATCCCCCTTTTACAATGGTTGGGCCACCATGACGTCATTGACAACCTAACTCACTGACGGAATATAGCTGTTAAACCGGACAATAACGCACATGATGCGATGGGTGTGTTGGTCAACTGTGACATTCTGCCTGGGGTGGCCAAACAAGATTGCCCAGGAATTTAGAACCCTGCATCACATTTTGAAATGCAGCAGTTTTAAAACATGGTTCATTCTTATTCTGTGCAAGCAGTTATAATATGGAGGGTTTTGGACCCTGGCAAGCTTTTGCCCCCTGAGAAAAAACACAAGCGGCATGTGCCACGTGCCAGCAAAGTGTTACCACTCATCAATGTTATGGGGTTTGGGATTCAAACCCATGTCGATGGTTCTTTCAGGAATGAACAAAAGGCAAGAATGGCAACATGCGTCACACATTTTAAACACTGTGCTGCTAAAACATAAATGTATAGACATCACTGTATGCTGAGTTGAAATTGTGTTTAACATACCTTTCAACAATTAAATGTACTTGAGAAGCAAAGTCAAACCAATTTGAGAACTTTTCGGTGCAACAAAAAAACTCCAAAGAAATGTCTCAAAAGTTAATGAAGACCCTTCTCGCATTTAATTTAAGATAAATTGACAAGAAATTAATTTATACTATGAAGGCCAATTATGATTGCAAGACAGAGTGCGGGTTTTCGGCTCTATGCACCAGGCCTGAATTTAAAAATGAAGGGGCATCATGTGATATAAAACATGAACCGCTGCATCTCAACACACATGCATGCCTTATGTACGTCCCTTCTGGGCAGAATATGTATCAGGTGAAGAGTTCTTCTGAAGTCCCATTGTTTTATCCAAAACGGCGAAAAAAAGTACTAACTGGATGAATTTTCAACGCCAGAATATTTACTCCCTAAAACTTTCATGAGTGAGTGGTGTAGTTTCAGAGTTTGGCGGTCAAAGGGCGACACACGTTCGTTTGTTGGTCACAAAACAACGTGTGGATTCTTGTCTGTAGCTTGTCTGTGTGAGGTCCTGAGATGCTACAGAGGTCTGTTTGAGGTAAGTTTGAAAAAATCTTGACGATGTCAGATTTACATTAAATTTGGCATTTGCTTATGTTGATACAAGTCCATGTACAGCGGCTTAACCTTTACGTTAGCTGATAACGATAATGTCCAAATGTTAAAAAGATGAATGAAAGACAAAAAAGAATTATGCTCAGCGAAAATCGGGGTAGGCTAGATTTTGAGATCATTTTTTTAATTATCCCATGTGGTAAGAGTTTGCAGGGCTCAGCTAAGGCCTCGTGGGGTGGGGGGTCAACACTAATGGTTATATATGGGCGATGGGTAACCTCGGAAAGCTCAGAACGGGGGACATAGCCAAGCGTCTCTGAACAAGACTAGGATCTTGTAATGTTAAGTTCAAAACACTAGTAAAAGTCCCCTAGTGTTTGCATATGAAGCATTTTGAGCGGGGGGGGGGGCAGTAAGGAGAATATGAACAGATCAGCCTGCGGGTACGTCATGAGCGCGAAAATAGAAAACACTAGGCTATCTGAAGCATTCAGACTCAGAAAGTGAGTGGTAACTAGTCTACGACTATGGTGCAAAATTCAGCAGTCTGGCTTGTGCCAGTGTTAGTGTTGTTTTACAGTAGCCGATTCAAATAGCCACACCATTTGGATAAAAAAACATTAGCAGCCTTTTGTGACCTGTGACGGATTAGGAAAATGATAGATGCCCTTTCTCCAAATAGTGAGGTATTTTGAGACATGTTAAGTAATGCGGTATCAGCTGTAGGCCTCTGAATGGACATACGTCCCCTCCCTATACACCACCCCCACCTAACAATTATGAAATGTTCATAGTTGATTTTCCATTCCATGTTGGAAGAGAGGATGAAGTAGATTAAGTTTTACAAGTAGGTGCTGTGACATGTAGTAATTTTTTATATACCCGTGCCCAAATAATGTAAAATTCAACTGTATTTAACAAAAATTATGCTTTCCGTGACAGTTTTTGAAGAATAAATTGAATACAGTTGTTCAACAGAGTATATTCTTCATTTTCAATTCCTTGTGGAATTCCTTTTCATATGAACCCCAACATGATATACTTTCGATGAAGTTCAAAAAATACCCCCCATAGGGGGTCTGTGTGAATTTTTGGGGGTATCCAGTTGGGTGCTCAAAACTAAAGTAATTGGCTAACTAAACACATGGGCAACAAAAATAGCATAACAGTATTTTAAAAAGGGTCTCTGGTGCTCCCTGGTTAGGTTAAATCATTGGCGAGTCTCAAATTGGATGCTTGGCAGCCCTCCCTATGATGATGATAGACGGAACTGCCTTGTCTGCTTGTAGATGCCATACTTTCGTAAACTTGAAATTTTTGATCTATGTGAACTGAATAGTCACTAAAAATGACTTGGCAAGTATGCGGCATCAGTCAGTTATGCTTTGGAAAAAAAAATCGCTTGACATGTCAGCCTATCAGTCAATTAGAGGCCAGACAGAACTTTTACTCGTTGCAAAGTCTGCAAAATTCAACAACCCCCGCACAGGCAAATTTTATTATTTAACGTTCAGCAAAGAAGTTAAGAGGTTGACCTTTATTGCCTTGTGATAGTTTTTTTTCCATATCATACTTAGTAGGCTATAATATGTCAGATTTCATGCGTAACATTTATAACCACGTTGAAATGTTAAACCCGGGGGCACTGCCATTTTTAAGTGAAGGCGTTTATGTAACATGTGAAGTTTGTAATACACCCCCCCCCTTAAAAAAATTAAAAAAATTAAAAAAATTAAAAAAATTTGTTTTGTTAAAAAAAAATGTAACAGTGTATTTTCTTTTGAAAAATTTGAAAATTGTCACCCAAAGACCGGAAAATATTTTGTTTTGTGCACCACCCCATTGAATTCGGTAGACTCAATGGAATAAACTGCCTTGTTTCCCCACCTTAACTTGAGCATTACTGCAAAAGTTAACCTAAACCAGTGGCGGCAAAGACTTCTTTTTCGGGGGGGGGGGTGATTCGTTGGGGGAATGAAATCTGTGGCAGGGCGACAATAAAAACAGAATCGGGACATTTTGAACAATTTTGGCCCCAAATCGCTGGTTTGCCAAAATTTGGTGATTTAAAGTCACCCAAATCGATGCTTTGTTTCCTTTCGGGGGGGAAAAATTATACTACCTAAGCCACTATACCTAAACCTACAGTATGGGAGACACCGGCTTAGCATGAAATTTCCAGAAAACTGGAAATTGATCTTTATGTAACTTGATGTGATTTGCCAATACTAAAACTCGGGCTTTTTTTTAGTTTAAGGGAAATTCCAACTTCGATGTTATGTCATTAAAAAACCAGTTAATTTGGCAGGTGCAAAAATGTTGTGGCTTACAAGTATAGGTCCCCCTCCAGTTGCTAGGACTTATAGTGACTGCGTTCATCCTTCTGAGGTCTTAAATTACTTCAAAATTTATGATTTTTATTGCTGAATCGTTGTTCTAATTTATCAGTAGGCCAACTTTTTTAAATGACTGGTTAAAAGCTTGCAAGCATGCGGATTTCAATTTTCTTCCTCTCCAATCACATCACTCCAAATTAAGCACAGAAGTTCTAACAACAACAGCCTTGACACTTCAATTATTACCTTGCAATTTGTGTTTGCCTTCAGTCTCATTTCAATGGCGCAATTCAATAACCTCAGGTCCCTGATAAAGATGCACCCTGGTGTTAGGTATGAGTCATGATACCTAGAATCCATAAGGATCAGTTCGGTTTTAATGCCGGTATATATGGAGGTCATAATAACACATGTCCTGAATGACAATGTACTTAGTTAACTTACATCTATATGTAAGCACATATAGAAACAAGGCCACAGATAAACAGTCCCATCGTGATGAATTATTTCATTAGTAATTAAATGACCTGTGTTTGCAAGTGTACAGGTAACACAGTTCCAATACATTTAGCATGTGATGGATTTTATTTTAAAAATAAAAATAAAACACTATAAAATGTCAATTTTAACACACATCACAATCTGTCTCATTTAATAGCAATCACATTGTATAAGAGCACTACCTTCCCTGGCACCTTCAGGGAAGAGGGGAGGTGGGAGGTCACAGAAATTTACTAGGCCAGATATTCAGGCTAATGTTGGTAGTGTTTTTTTTAGAAAAATTATGTATTAAAAGCATATAGGATGGTTAGGTACAATCACACTTCCTCTTAACAACTTCTTCTTTTTTTTTTTAATCACAAATTCAATTCCATTCCTTCAATTTTCAAACAAGTTTTTTTTTTTTTAATATTAGCTAATATTTAAAATCTAACTGTTCTAGCCTGTGTTAGCATCCTGGCTTTGAATGTTCTTTTAACCATAGATGACAAAATCGATATATTCGTATATAAACAATATTGCCCTGCTTTTTAATTCCGGAGCATGGTTTAAACATAGGCATCGGTGATCTCGAACCATACTATGCTCCTCGCTTACGCCTCGGGCTAGTATGGTTTCGAGACACTTGTCCTATATTTTCCAACAATGCCCCTCATAGTCAGTCCATTTTGTATAATATATCACGTGTTGATTCGAAAATGTGACCCAATAAGAGAGTTGGATTTAGGCCTTCATATAATGGAGATTGATTAAGCCAACGAAAAAAGGTAGCCATGCCATATGTTTAATACAGTATGCAGGGGACTGTTTGTGAAGAGTTGCGCTTCTGATAAAATTGTGAAATTTTTGCACACTTTGGCATATAATCCGTAAATTGACTTGCCACCCCCTTAATGGCCCCTCTGGTTTCAAGGTTTTACAGGGTGAACAATAAATGTTCAAATGGTGTTTAAAAAGACACACACCAGGGTTTGTCGGGATTACAGGGATTCCAAAGGTATAGGTTATACCCTACATATGGCTTAAAGTTCCGGATTTACGCGGTAAAACTGAAATGGTGACAAGGGTTCAATGGTTGGTGTGGTACATGAGTCAAAGTTAAACTTGCTTTGATTCAGTTAATATGTTGTGCAAATGGTTTTCCTTTTCCCTAGCTTAAGGAATTGAAATCGGAATAGTTTTTGCCTTATCTGTTTGCTTAGTTTTCACGTTCTCCAACAAAATGGTCACCAGGTCAATAGATCTATAGCTGTCCAATGCTGTTGACTTTTTCGCCATTTTGGTTACTAACCAGACACGTAAGATATCCAAACTATTCATATATTTCATTATATAGGCTCAACCACAATTTGAACCACCTTTTACAAAATTGAGCCATTTTAATTTTTGACCCGTACACCAAATTTACTTTTTACCATTTTTTCCAGTTTTACCCCATAATTCCTAACTATAAGTCACAGATAGATCCTATAGTAACCAGACACATCACGTGGTGTGCTTTTCAACCCACACATCGGAACATTTTACAAATTTAACCTACCTCCTGTGTAACCTTGACATCCATGCTGGGGCCATAAAAGGGATGTGGCAATGCTTCCATCAATTTGTTGAATCAGCAATTATAATAGAGCCCACCGGGCAGCACCCGTATCGTTTAGAATGGTGACGCACCCCTGGGAAGAACATAATTTTAGCGAGAATCAATTCTTTTTAAAATTATAAAAAATCAGTTCTGCGGGTGTTATCACCTCTTGTATGTGCCGTTTTCCTCCCTCCCTCTCGAAAATATTGTAATTGCCCAATTTCTGTGAACTCTATCACATATAAAACGCTGTATCAATATTTCCTACTTCCGCGATTACAATATACTCGTAACGTGTGTACGAAAGAACGTTGATCTCTAAACCCGCGGCTAAAAAGGTACAATCGGTGTGTACGAGTCCCCTAATCAGCTTGTTGTGATCGTTGTCAACACACTGTGTACGACGTATCTGCGTCTCCTGTACCCCGACAAAGGTCGGGGAACGTGCATATAATGTACTTAATTCCTGATGTAGATGGTGAAATAAAAAAACCTTCCTTAATAGGAGAAACAAGTGCACAAAAGAACGGATGGAATTTGTGTGCTGATCGGAATTGTTGGCCGCCGGCCGGAGAGGATCCCCATCGTTTGATGCAGATGAACCGATAATCCTGCTCATACTGCTTAGCTGCAGAGTTTAATACCTTGTCAACGAATACCCGATTCAGCCCCTGTGTGTTTGTGAAATGCAATTGCCTGTTTTGTGTCGTGGCCCTTTATAATTTATTATGTTGTCCGACATGGCAGTTGGTTTAAAATCGCAAATTCTATGTTCATCTAAGCAAGTAACATCGTCAAACACCCCATCATTCCTGTCACTGTCATACTGTACTGTAGTCAACGGTAGCCGGGGTAAGCATCATGGCTTGGTCCGTGGTCATGAGGTACTTCCGTATCTTCAGGAATAGATTCAGAATTGTGTCTTATTGTATTTTACTATAGAAGGTAATGACAATTTGTTTTTACTTTTAGAAGCCCCTGCATCGTATCATTAGCACATGGGCGACAACTTGATTTTGTGCCTGTTGATGTGGAGGGACACGGTTATCATAGGGGTCACAATGGTTACTATTTTTCCCCCAATGAATTACTGAGCTTTTTTTCTTATTAAATGTGAATGACCAATCGACAACCTTTTCCACCATTTTCCATCAAATTGAGATTGGTATGTATCGAAATATGAAAAGTTCACAAACGACATATTTTGTCTCAGTCATTACCCCCCATTAAATTCCTAACAAACCCTCCGTAGTGGTTGACCTTCATTGGTCCGATTTTCCCTATCACATATTAAATATCTGCCCTCACCTAGTAGATATGTATCCCAAACGTCTTAATGACAAATTTTGAATTATTCAAGTGGTTTGGGTAAGCAACTATGTGACTAAAATTAAAATTGTCCCATTATTAGACAGTGCATGTTAATACATGTGGTCGACCAACATTTGGAGAATTTTTTCATAACTACATGGAATATCCTTTTCTGGCTTAATTACTTTTTCAGTAATTAAAAATATGAACTTTGTTTCCTGATCCCAAAAATAATCAGATAAAATAAGGGGGTGTCCCCAGCACATCTGCTCATCATAGTCCTTTCTCCCTACCAGCCCCCAAATCGAATGACTTTGTCCAGTGTCTATCATAGAGCAGGACCCCAATTCTCCCCCTCCTGACCATGCCACGTGCCCTTTTCCCCCCCCCCCCCCCCCCCCCCTTTACAAAAGGCATATCCAGTGGTGGAATGTTATTAGTCGAGAAGTGTGTGCATTTTCATTCCCCCCTCTCGCTTCAAATGTTTTAGTTTTTTTTACTACTCGCAAGAAATTCTCATCATCCCTTCTGGTGTAATAATGACCCTCCGAACCCATGAGTTCAAATAGGAGAGAGAGAGCGCATATGTAATTCTATCTTTGTACAAGTAGGCCTATAGATAGCTCCATATTGACCTCCCCCTACTTTGATTTACATCATATTTTTTTTTAACCTCAAATTTGAAGAATTGATTTCATTAGATGTCTAGCAATGTCTCTTAACTTGACATCTCCGTCATTTCCCCATCCACTCCCCCAATCACACATAATCCATTATATCTTGTCCATGGGCATGTCATGGTTACTATAATCAAAGTAGCATTGTTTTTTCTTGTGAAATGTGTGTTTCTCCTTAAATGATTTCTCACCCACACCCCCATCTTATGAACCCCCCCCCACTCCTGCCCCCCAACCCAGCCCCAAGGTAATCAGAATCACCCTCCTGAATTTATCCCTCTTACGTCACGGATAAGCTGTATTTCATTAATTAAAAAGAAATGAAGGGGTCCTGGAACCTAAATTTTATAGCTCCCTCCCACATAAGGTGTATTGAAATCCATCCGCACAAAAAAATGCACCAGTGTGTAAACATTTCACCTAACTAAGGTCATTGATCCCTCAAAGTCTATTTGATAAAAGTCAAAGTCATGAATCCTTGCACTCATTTATCCTTGGCAGAGTACTTTTTTATCCTGAGTTTCTAACACTTCATTCACAACACTGAACATAGGCCAACATTGCAATGCACTATGGGGATTGGTTTTAACCTCGTCTACCGAAGGGGGGGGGGGTGGTTTACCACACCCCCCCCCTTCAGGTTTTTTTCCCCGGCTTCTAAACCCCTCTTTTTGTGGTGCCAAATTAATTTAATGTAATTGTCAATTGACATGTTCCGGCTGCCTTTAATCCAAAAAACAAACATCCACTCGGGTGTATGGTAAGATACGGGTGTCCCAAAGTGATCGATAGGGGGGGTGGTACCACCCCCCCCCCCCCTCCGGAAGGAAGTACCAACGCCTAACACAACAGGAACATCACAGACACTGATTTTGGTACCAATCGATGCTATTGGGGTCCTCCTCTTTCCTTTGATCCAAATGAGTACAACATGCCTATCATTATGGCGTCACAATGACGTCAGAAGTTCGATTCATGCAAACCAACTTAGCAAACTGCCAGTTCCATAGACACACAACGTGAAAAATTTCAATTTTTCGCCAAAGGTTAGAAAATCAGATTTTCAATGCGGTGTTTTGACTCTACTTGATGGTAAATGACTATTTATGAAAAAAATTCATTTAGAGCTTAATAGGGTGTTTGAGTCCGCGAAATTGCGAACTTATCAATTTTCCACCCTATATTCAATTCAGTATTTTTCGTACTTTCCTCAACCTATGACGCATGGTGACGTCATATGGGGATTTAGTAACTTAATTTTGTACCATGGAAGAAGAACTCGAGCTATCCTTTGTACCAAATTACAGGACTCCGGTTTTCCGTAACTAAAAATCACAGGGTGGGTGGGTACCACCCCCCACCCCCCCCCCCCTTCTGGAGTTTTGTTACAAAAAAATGGCTCAGGTAGACGAGGGTTAAATACCATCTGGTCTTTCCTTGCCCCGCCATCTATAACAATTTCCCATACCAGTTTTATATTCTTTTTAAACATTTACAATAGCTTGCATGCATGTTGCTGTTTTGAACGTTCTGAGCAGTTTGGAGCTTACAATCCACACCCTCTTCAACACAATCGCACCCCGGATCCCTAACTCAAAGATCCCCCTAACTAGAATATATGCTCTCTTCTAAATTATGCCACTCACTCTGCAGAAAATATTGACGCTATAAATCCCCATCAGAATAATTTTTCACCTCTAGGGATTTTGGATATATAAATCAGAATTTTTCGTCAGATTTGCTTTTTACGTGTTAAACAATGGCGTCGTCTTAATTGGGGATTTTCTCTCTCGCCGCCCTCCCCTGCTGTTACTACGCCGGTGCTCTGCGCCTCGGGCTTGCTTTATGGCTCATTTGTGAAGTGTTGAGAGACGAGCCTCAGGGAACCAGCGTCATGCGTACAAGGCCTGTTGCATTTGGATGATTTTATCGATGTTTATGTCCCAGCAGACGTTGGTAAGTTAGACTGCATTTTCTGCAAACGAACCAACTTGTAAAAGTGAGACAGTGGACTTCTTCTCAGAAAAAGGTACTCCATTGATTACCACTCAGTTTTCTACTTGTATTTATGAACGTATTTCCTCTGTGTACACGGTTAGCCTTCTGCAATAGTTTTTTTTAACTCTTTTTTTAAAAAATGACAGGGAAAATAAGATTTTGCTTTTCAATGACGTTACTTACGCAAGTTTTTTACCACTTTTATAGGTAAAAGTATTTTCATAGTTCAGATTCTTACATTACAAAGGGTTCTAGAATAACGTTTATCGAACCTCCAGAAACGCCATTTTTCGTACTTAATCATTTTCTTCCTCATTTTAATCTTTATATTTAAAAATGGTACATTTTATGAACCTATTTTGAAAACAAGAAGAAAAACGGTGAAAAATACAAAACATGACTTTTCCCTAAAAATTACAACTACTTTGTCTCCTTCCAAAAACGGACTTAACAAGCGCTTTTTTTCGAAGGTCCGAAAACTGCAGCGGTCTGTCGCGAACTGGCAAGGCCTCCGAAAACTGGCACAGTGCTATCGATGTCATTGTTGCTAGCGCCGATGTTGGTGATATGGCAACTCGTATTGCCAACACCATTTCACTGCCCAAGTACCTTTGGCATGGTCATTCATGGAATGGTGGTTTGGTGGGTAAATCTTATTATTTTTTAAATCTTTGCGAAATCCTTAAGTGTCCGAAAATTGGTCGGCCTACCCTAATATTCTTTCTATTACACATTGAAAACATCCTAAATTTTTAGAATCGTCTCTTTTATCGTCAAACCTGAAGTCCACTAAATTCGCTTAAACACTTAATTTTATACAATCTGTAACTTCTTGAAGGGATGTTGAAAACCTAAAGGAGAAAAGGAATCAGATGAACAAGTTTTGGCTAAAAGCATCTTGACATCAAGAAATAAAATCTAGAAAAAACAACATAATTTACCAGGTCGGATGTTGTAACATTTCCAGTGGCGTACCGAGGCAGTCGATCCAGAGGGGGCAAAGTTCCAAGTCGTTCCGCCAGAGGTGGCAAAATTCGTACCTTTCCGGTGATTTGCTCCAATTAATCTGAATTGGACAAAATGCGCGCGAGAAAATGCGAAATTTACTTTAATTTTGCCCAATTTGGACCGAAATCGGTTGAAATTCGCCGAAAAAGATGATCAAGAGGCCCATTTTGGCCCATATCGTTTCCGCTTTTCGAGCCATAGGGGGCAACTTGCCCCCCGAGCGGTACGCCACTGCACATTTCGTAACTTAGGGCCAGAATGAACAAACTTACTCTGGCATTTTTCCTTGATAAAGCGTGGGGATGACAAGACTTGCCTAATGCCCAAAAGTTCGAAATAGAAAGAGTTCAAGTTGTATTGTAATTCTCCAGAGACAATAGTATTTTGGATATTTTATTTTCTGGTCAGACTTTGTGGAAATTTAAGGAATTGGATGTTATTTTAGTGCACTTAGTGGTATGGGATCGTGTTACAAACGCGCCACCTGCAGATTCCGATTTTTCAGCGCAGGTTAAATTAGTATTTTCCCTGCCATCTTGGCTAAAAATTGCCGAATCCTCCGCGTAATTTAGCGCACCCAGAGGTCCTGCTAGATATCATGTCCAAGACACACCATGCGTAAGGCGTAATTGTGACCAAATATTAAGATTCACTATGAGGCAATGATTATCAACTCCTACTCCTGTGGCCAGTTCAATCGCTTCATTCACAAGTATTTAGAAAACACCACCCCTGAGTGTTGTGTATAATATGATACCTAGAATACACAGATCAGTTCATGTCACTGCATGTACAAGTACAACCCAATGGCAGAAACTACGTAACTCGAAATTTTGAGTTTTTTTAGATAAAGTTTATTTTTGGGCAATTTGGGGGCGCTGCTTTTATTTCACAAGGTCTTAAATGCCAGAAATGCTTCCTTTCGGAGATAGCTCATCCTACTCGGTTGCTTTTTACCATTCTGAAGGTATTTTTTTTTTTCCGGCAAAAAAAACTGCGTATCTCTCTAGTTACGTGTCATTTTCCCTCAAAATCGCCTTATTATTCATGGCAAAACTACGTAACTCAGAGATACGTAGTTTTGCCATAAAGCTATTCTTTGAGGCCGGTCTTTTGCTATACAAATAAATGGGACTACAGATGCTCAATCAAACTAAACAAGCGTAAGATCAAGCTAAAAATGTTTTTAAATACACACTATCAGAATTATATTTTCTTTGTAAAGTATATTTGGGTGTTCAACCATTGAAATATACATGTGATTTTGCCTAATAACTGCCTTTTTTCCTAACTTTATCTGGCAAGACTACGTAACTTGACAATTGTGTTGTAAATCTGAAATGGTTTAATCATTAACCCTCAAAATTGATGGATATACAGAAAAGGATATGATAACTATATGAAATGTATTCAATTCAGCTAACTTTAATGTATAATAAATGCAAACGGATGAACTTTAAGTAAATATCTCAAAAGGCCGATTTTTGAGATACTATTTTTGGCCATGACTGAACTGTTCCCCTTGGTTTGATGATCATATTGTAAACTTATATGATTGTTATATTATCCTCCATTTTGTGATTTAAATATTTGATTCTCATGAAAGGTTTTCTCCATGGAAGATCGTTTTTGTTTATTATGGAAATCCCCTTGTGCTATATTTATATCAGACCAGATGTTATTTACTAATAGATTGTGCAAGAGAAGAAGTGGAATTTCCCTAGTACTATATTGAGATCAAACCTGTTGTTTACAACTAGATAGAGTGCATCAAGAGGAGAAATGGGAATTCCCAGATTAAATTTAAGACACTGAGTCCACTTGTTTATGCATTGAGATTTCAAGAATTTTGGTATAAATAAGCTGTTCTTTTGGGAAGACCTTTCTGTATACATAGTGTTCAGTTTAACATTGAATTGTATGTAATTTTTTGGGGGGGGGGGGGGGGGGGGAACTACCAAATTATTTACCCAATCTGATTAAATCATTAATCCTGTGTTATTATATAAATTCATTCAAGATCACTGTGCACAAGGCTCATTTGTTTGTGTTTAAAGGTATTTTTGACCTTTGATGTCCATAGACGTCATCAACCAATCAGTTATGAAGACTAAAACAACCGTCGTCCAACTTTACTGCACACCCAGTGCTCTTTAAATTTTCCAATCATACCAAAATATAAATTAAATACCGGCAAGCGTTGCAATCACATCAATGCTAATCTCAAAACAAAGCTGTGAGTAAAATTAGGACTCAAAATTACTATGTAGACATTCAAAACATAAGGGCGAATCTAATTTTCTATTTTTTGTTGGTCTAATCACAGTTTTTTTCAACACCTATTCTTACTGTTTAAGTATATGAAACCACGATTGATCAAGCGTAGTACAATTTCCTGATTGAGTATTTAACATGAATTCAACTACTTTCCATCTCGTGTTCTGAATGGAACATTTAATCATGCATATATGCCCAGATAAAAAACTGGCAATACGTACGTGCCGGTGTTTTCGGTTTGTTTTCGGCGCTGGGCCGCTTTACACGCGTGGATTTTTTCGCCAATATTTTTTTTTGCAATTTTCTGCCTTTTTAATCGCTCATTCCTACCAAAAGAAATAAATCGTCCAAGCCGTTATGTGGTGCCCCCCGGCCACTAACGGAAGTCATCTGATAGATATTTTTAAATATTTTTATTTATTAATAACATTGCTTTTTGAAGTCAATTCAAAACTATTCAAGTACATTAAAAGAATAAACCCTGTATGTGTCTTAAAACAAATTCATCGTGGACGTTGCTAAACCGTTACTGTACAAACTCTATGGAAAAAGGAAGGGTATTTGCAACACCCGTAAAAAAATCCAGGGTTCCCTAAAACTGCAGTTTTGTGTTAATATGTAATTTGGGTCTTTAGAGTAGATAACATAAAAAATTTTCAAAATGTTTGGTGGAAGCGCAGTCAGATTTGAATTTTCCGTCTTTTTTTGGCCTAATTTTCGCGTGTGTTTTCCCGCCCCTAATTTGCAATCCAAATAAACAAATTTATTTTTATTGCTGATTGGGGTTGTCTTATACAAGCATATGGGGTATAAACTACTTCGTTCAAAATTCCTTCGATAAGGTGGGCCCAGGACCCCCCCCCCCCCCGGGCATAAAGGGATTTAAACCCCCTTTGAATGCAGTTAAAATTTTAGTTCGGTGAAACATCATAGTAATTAACGGGTGACGTGCCTATTTTTTTGTCGAAGTACATGTATAATGTTTCTTTAAACGCAACGACCCAATCTCAATTCGATATAGTTTTGGCGAGTCCTTTGGGATACGTTGCGGGCCGTTTCATGTATCAAGGTATAGTATATACAAATAGGTGGAGACGATCACAAAACGTGCCGTCATTCTCAAACCAAAATCCCAGTGGGGGAGTGGCACATGTATTCAATGTGGATATGATCGTGAACATTAACAACAAAATGAATGCTACACAAGTATTTTCAAAACGACTAAAAACATAATACCTAACAAGTTATTTGTGCTGTTTTTGCCCACCCTAAACAAGTATTTCTGTCTGCTTTGCTACACTAAACAAGTAAGCATGTCATTGTGTCGTTCTTATACCATTTATTATATTGCTTTATTCTTTACTCGTCCGATTTACAAGCAAAAAAAAGTATTGTTTGATATTTTGATTCTTCTCTGCTTCTTATGCAAAACGGTTTTACAATGTTGTGACGATGTTTTAAAATAAAATGTGTGTTTAAAATGACTTTCAAAAACGCAGTGCCGATTAATTTATAGACTTTTCATCAAACATTAAGAAAAGACAACATTTCTCAAACATACTACACACTATATAACCTTTGTTATAGAATATTATCAGAACATTACTCTTGAGATCAGTAATGTTTTAGAGATGTTGCTAAATGATTTTCTGTTTCTTTGCTGACATTTTCCTATGTTTTCCAAACATTTCAAAAATGTGTATCAAGATGTTGTTTTTTATGCTGAATTGTTTATGAGACATTTGGGAATGTAATCAAATATATATTGCTATTGTTTGTAAAAACGTTGTATAACCGTAAATGTATGGCTCCGTATATTCACCTTATACCCACTCAGGAACACTATATACTTAAAAATAACACAGCAAAAACAATATATTGAAGGTTTGCTACTAGACAAAGCAGAAATACCCAAACGGATGCTGTATATATTTAATAACTTGTAAGATGAGTAATTAGTAGCCAGGTTTAGTGAATACTGCTTTGGACTCTCACTCATAAGAAAGGTTCGATTCCCCACAAGTATAAAATTACTCCTGTAATGTGACCTGATGAATATACCAACATATTCTCTAACAGCAATGACGAGTGTTTTTTTTTTTCGCCGATATTAACTTGAATTAATTACGGTGCATGTTTGTAAATGTTTTTAAAATATATTAGTAACATCTTAAGGGGCTGTTTGCAAATATGTTTTCATACCAAAGTCCCAACCACACTTTTGATTGGGTTTTAACCATATAAACAAACGTTTTTCGAAATATTTTTACAACGTTCATAAAACATTTTTGTGTTGTTGGTACAAGCTCGACAATTCAGGTATTGTTTATGGGCAACAATAAGCAACAACAAGTTTTTATCCGATTGACCTCCGTGTCCAATCCTAGAATCCTTGATTTTTATTGTGCTGGGATTGATCACGGAGGAGGTCATTCGGGGTTTGAAGCAGTGGCGTAGCCAGGTGGGGGCAAAGGGGGGGGGGCAGAGTGCCCCCTCTGAAAAAAATCTTGAGGGGAAATCGGGAAATAAAACACGGATATTCATGTTAAATCAGCCCTTTTTCTGTTTCTTTTGCCCTGCGAGCGGGAAATATTTGCTTGTGATCGGGACATTTGTTGCACCTACCGGGAAATTGCCCCCTCGGAACCACCAGGCTGGCTACGCGCCTGGTTTGAAGAACAATAATGTCTGAATTATCACACTCGCTTATTGTAATATGCACGTTGCTACTTCCTGTATTACCCAAGGTCAGCGTTTATTTGTTAATATTTTGAAAACCAATCTCGGTACGGTTCAATAATAGAGTTCTCCGCCTTGATAAACTTCGGTAAGTGAACATTTTATTTTTTACAAAACACTGATCGCCACTATGTATGTAATCAATATAAGCTTGAATTTGAAACGTATTTTCTTGATTTGAAATGATCATCATCAATAAAGGTTCTTTAACTAACTACCTGTATATTTTTTGTACATAACTTGAGCCAATTTCTACAAGACTCGGTCAGAAGAACAGTTGACCCAAGTTTGTGGTCAGTGATCACCCATCGTCCTGATGATCATGATTTTAACTTTTTGTATGGTGTCGTTATCGTTGACTATCTAGTCATGACTAGTTGCCTGAAGAAGAAAGCCCATTTAAGGAAAGAAAACGCAAGGTGGCATTGTGCCCAAAACATAACGCTGCACTGGATATACCCACACGATATATTCTTCTGCTTACTTTAAAAATCACGTTTTGGCCATATCGAATGTTGCATGTCTGAGATATTGGCATGTTGACAGAAAGAAAGAAACAAACCGTATAGAAGAAAACCCTGCCGGCTGCAACGGCAGGGTAAAAACAAAAACAAAAGGTAAACTTTCTACACCTCATACAATTAAATAATGAGGCGGTAATTTTAGACTGCGGGAAAATAATGAGAGAAATCAGTTCATAAACGGCGGAGCTATCGATGGGTATTGCTTACCTCATCAAAGTTTGATAAAAAATTCAAAATAGCTGTAATTTGTTAATTTAAAACAAAATTACTATGGACGCACTTACACTTTCAAAATAGCTGTAATTTGTTAATTCAAAACAAAATTACTATGGACGCACTTACACCAGAAATCGTGACCAGACATTTTATATTATTCCCTTTATGGGACTCAACTTGTGTCGAAGACAACTTTTGATACAGTTAAAAAAAAAAAAAAAAAAAAAACTTTTTGTATGGTGTCGTTATCGTTGACTATCTAGTCATGACTAGTTGCCTGAAGAAGAAAGCCCATTTAAGGAAAGAAAACGCAAGGTGGCATTGTGCCCAAAACATAACGCTGCACTGGATATACCCACACGATATATTCTTCTGCTTACTTTAAAAATCACGTTTTGGCCATATCGAATGTTGCATGTCTGAGATATTGGCATGTTGACAGAAAGAAAGAAACAAACCGTATAGAAGAAAACCCTGCCGGCTGCAACGGCAGGGTAAAAACAAAAACAAAAGGTAAACTTTCTACACCTCATACAATTAAATAATGAGGCGGTAATTTTAGACTGCGGGAAAATAATGAGAGAAATCAGTTCATAAACGGCGGAGCTATCGATGCTGTAATTTGTTAATTCAAAACAAAATTACTATGGACGCACTTACACCAGAAATCGTGACCAGACATTTTATATTATTCCCTTTATGGGACTCAACTTGTGTCGAAGACAACTTTTGATACAGTTAATCATGCCATTTTTTTGAATAACTATGTAATATTTTCAAAATTCAAGGTACTGCCTTACAGTGTATTCGATCTTACCTGCAGAACGCGTGGTGCGCATAGTGAACCCTATTTCAAATAAACATGATCTGCCTTTTTGGTCCTCCTCTGGGTACCGTAGTCGGGCATCTCTTTTAAATGTAACAATCATACTGTATCGCATCAACCATCCAGAAGCACGATAGTACTTACCACATAGATGGAGTTGATATACACGATATTAAGTTAAGCCTATTCCTAACCTGAATCATTGAGGTTGAGGTTGAGTAATTCTATCACCAGCAAAGTGAGATGTGGGGTTACACAAGGATCAATTCTTGGTCTTTTATTTGTTCTATGTATCGATAGTATTGTTTATTCATCATATTTTAAGATTTATTTTCCATGCAGCTAATACTACTATGCTATGTTCACACCAAGATCTCAGTAGCAAAATTAATTTGATTAAACAAGAAATGCAAAAAGTCTTGACTTGGTTTAATTAAAGCAAACAAACTTTCTATTAATCCAGAAAAGACCCATTACTTGATCTTGGGTACACTTAAAAAGACTAACCAGGATAACATACGATCAACATATATGTGGACGTTGTAAAATTAAATACTCAATCAAACTTCACAAATTTCACATAGAGGCCGTTTCAAAAACCTTTTTTCAAGAAATGTTGGTAATATTAACAAATTGAAATATTTTGTTCCAATCGTATTTTATACACCCTATATTGCTCAATTGCCTCTCCCTATTTAAATGATGGAATTATTGCTTGGGGTCATACAAAATACATCTCGATAAAGTGTTCAAGATACAAAAGAGGGCTGTAAGAATACTAAGTAAGGCACACTATACAGAGCCCATTCAGGACCACTTTTTCAACAGTTAAGAAATTCGAAAACCATCTATGATTTATTATATAAACATCGATTCTGGGGTGATATGTACGCATTCGTTTCCACACCAACTTTCAACTGTTTTTGAATCAATTGGTCCACAATACTGATGAAATTACCACCCGAATAATTAAAGCAATACTAGCACATTTTTTGAAGGGCGCCCTCAATTTTCAAGTTTTGGCGATTTCTCTGCTTGTTGTTGGTAATTGGACATTAACTATAAACCTGCTACGGTATAGCTCAAAATTGGGCGTATTTGCTAGTGCAAAGAAGGAATTTTGTGATAATATCGTCGGGGATCCCGATATAATTCAACAACTGCTCTGGAAACCGCCAAATTTCTGCTCTCCAATAGAAATTTTGTGTTTGTGCATCTACGTATCCATACTCATCGAGCAGCTGTTTCTGCTGGGTCACCGGATCAACTATAATGATTTTTTAGTGAGATGGCTCAATTTCACGCAGGAAGGATATAAATTTGGGGTTTCCAGTAGATATTGAATTATTATCGGGGATTCCCCTATCTTAATTATCAAATTCCTTCTTTTGAGGCAACTACACATGTTTGAGCTTTATCGTTGCAGCAGTTATGGCTACGAGTCAATTCCCAGACAACTGTGTCACAAATCTCAAAAATTTTGAAAATTGGGGGCGCCCTAAAAAATGTGCTAATATTGCTTTAAGTGTTTCTACAAATATTTTATGCGTTAAAAAGCAGCTTTTAAAAATCATATGGGCTGATCCCCGTATACGTAGACCTACTTTTATTTTTTAAGTAGATTTTGTCTTGATTCACATAACCTACCTAATAAGTTTAGTGCCGCTATTTTTATTTTGTAAATTTATTTACTTTTTGTGCGGGATTGCCCATGTATGATCCCTTTGGCCTTTTGGTCACCTCCGCCGTATCATTGTATATTTTTCTCATTACTCCTTGTATGGTACTCATCATAACTGTTGATGATATGATATGATGTGGTTCGTAAAACCCCACTTAAAAAAGACCATTATGTGCAAGTAAATATCAGAATGAATAAATCGTTGTTGGGTGCTGGGGGGAGGGGTCGCCTCTTCCTTATCATTGGCAACAAAGTGTTGGGAAACCGTTGTCCTCGCTACTTCTACCAGGCCTCTGACTGTGACTCCTCAAATTGGTGTCAACACAGGGCGCCGCCATTGGACGATGCGTCAAACTTATTTGCTATCTGCTGCTATCAAATGCCATCTGCCATAATGAAATGCCATCTCCTACGTCATCGGACATAGCAGATCTGGTTGCTGTGTGCCCACTGCATTATGGGGTCGTTGTTATGCCCCTTAGCTGTCAAAGCTCTGGTAATATTCCCAACCGCGGAAGCTACAAACGGAGTGTGATGAATGAACGTGAAAATTGATTACGGGAATCGGCAGACAGTCCCGGTCAATTCCCATTGTTGTTCTTCCCTGTGCTGTGGGGACTATTTTTTTCCGGGGTATATCAGAGGTTGCTCCGTGCAAGGTCATATTTTCAATACGGAATAAATCGCAATCTCGTTCAAACGGCACAAATCTGACCCTGTTAATTGAAACGTGTTCACACAAATCTGCAATCGACTGTTTTGGAACGAACTAGCAAGGATCGGAGTACTTTAACGCATACTACAAATCGATGTAGTATTAATGTAATATTAGGGGTGGGCAAGTTGCAACTTTTTTTAAGTCGTGTTGATTCTCTGGCCATTTTGGCTCCTGAAAAAGAATCGAGCAAGCTTTTTCACTGAAGATAAAGTTTTGGGTTGGTTCCATGGATTTTAAGTTTTGTACATAAAGTCAAGGGATTTTTGAGGTTTAAATTATTATTTGGCCATTTTTTGCCACATACAAACTAACGACAACCATGTAACATGCACATAGTGCCTTAGTTATTGCCTCCTTTGTAATAACCATAGGTTTCCACATAACTAAGTTTCATGATTTCTAGAATAAAAAGAGAACAATTCCTTTACCTTGCAGAGGGTGTAGTCACTCATTGCACGCTACAACTTTTACCTACTGGTTTAAATTATATATCGAAACAGGATACACCTTTTACCACAAGGGTTGGCTGCTATATTGTATCCACTTCTACAAACCCAGGAACAAGTCACAATGAACTATTTCCTCTTTGATCAAAACCAATTCAGATATGGTCTAAACTAAAAGCTCCAGTTCACTTCATCTTTCAAACAAACAAAAGCAAGTAAATGACTTTAGTTGCCTTTTATACCTAATCCCCCTAGCCACTGCATGGATTTCAGTCTGACAAAAATGCGTATCCCACATATGAATGCGTTTCAAGATAGTCTTTGCTTTTAAGCACTTGTACGCTCAGTAGACAACAGACTGGAATGCTACCAGTTACCTGTGCTTTACCTGCCAAAGACCTGGACTGCTAACAGCTTAACTGTGCTTTAATGTTATAGACAGTTGCCTGCCCACTTTGGTTGGGGGGGTGAATGATACAAGGCATAAACAACTAAGGTCTCGAACCTCTGCTTGATATCTTAGGTGATTAACTGGTATTCCAAACACCTTCAGTGCAAAAAGGGTGTTTGTCACTGTGACTTGTTCCTGGTTGTAAAATGGGTCCACTATGTTTATATAGTACCACACATGACTGGCTGGTTATGAACCCCCAATACCAGCCCAGGTATGAGCAGTTTGTACATAGACCTCCTCAAAATTTTCAACGTCACTCACACCACTAGTAGCTACTAGTGTCGTGTTTTGTATGTTCTATGCATTGCTTCTGCCTCCATTGAAGAGAGTTTTGGAAAAAAGTGTATTTTTTCTGCCATTTCTATTTTTCTTTGACATTCATTTGCCTAAACCTATAAAGCCATATTGGTGAGTTCTAGCAAATTCCATGATGAGATCCAATGTTTGGGTTTTTTGTTTTCCAAAGTAAGCAGAAAAAACCATTGATTTCATGTACAAAACTTAAACTCCACGGAACCAACAAACATTTTTCTTGATGAAAAAGCTTGCCTGATTCATTTTCAGAGCAAATGCCATAGAAGATGCATCGATTTTACAAAAGATTTGTAAGATTCATACTTGCCCACCCTAACTATATAGCTTGTAGTCAATACAGCCTGGCGTACCGTTGAACAAGAAAAGAACCGGATGATGATGGATTAAATACGGTTCATACTTGTAAGTATAGGTAAAGATTCATTATATGGATTAGATTCCATCAATGTTCTTTTAGCGGTGATAGCTATGAAGCTTATAACTCGTTCCTCATAGTGGGAGGGGCCTATGTAAAAATTTGTTGACGTTCATGTTTTGTTGGCAACCCCAAACCATATAAACGTATACTACTGTGTCGGACTATTCAGAAAATCGTTGTTGCCATTTTTTCTGTTTTGACTTTAGTGACCTTGACACAAGGTCAGAGGTCAAAATGTCATACATCGCGTCCAAGTATATCGACCTTGGTACCAAAATGTAGCAAATTTTTCACCAGGAATTTGCATATGATATTTTAATTTGGTTATTTGGCATTCGTTTTCTCTGAATATGCAAAATCACCTAATTAGAGACAATATATGCTAAACATTGCCGTTTTATGCGGCCCAGTCCTTGTCAAGCAAGAGTAGGCCTCAAGTTCTTGCCCAATGTAGTCATCTGTAAACCTCTCGTTCTGGTTAATGTAATTAACCCTACACAATCCCCATTATTTCTGCTATTAGCCAATACCATGGGTACGTAAAGGTAAAGTAAGATTTGTTTTTGTAAAATGTGCAAGAGAATGATCGATGAGTCTATCCCAAATCCATGGAACGAATTGTCGTTATTACCGTGAAAATCACCCCACGATTTGCACTTCAGAGCAAAATTATTTATACTTTTTAAAAAAAATTGTTTCAGTCACATTTGATGTTTTCATTATTTTTGATCCCATCCGAGACCCTGGATAGTCCTTGTCGAAGCAAGATCAGTAGTCCCACCCTATACCCGGGGGGGGGGTATCTCAGGGTTGGTTTGGGTAGGGACGTGTCCCGGAAGTAGTACCCCATAGCTACACAATTTTTTGCCAAAAAGGGACCCTAGCTTTAATTAACCAGAGTGCAAAATGTTGGCCAAATTTATGCAAATTTATTTGCCCTTTTTTTTCCTCAATGTGGGCAATTTTTACTTCATTAGAAAATTTTGACTAATTTCAACAATAATTTTTAGCACAAATTTGGGTTTCCGCACTCCACGAAGAAAATAATGTTGAAAACACCCTTGTCATATACTCAAAATGGCATGAAAAAAGGGGGTCATTGATATACCACAAGGCTAAAAATGACGACTGATTTCTGTGGCAAGTCCCCGTTTGGTCATTTGGTTTGAGAATCCCCCTGCAATATACCCAACCCCATGCATACAGCTGCCGATTAATGACCATTTTTCGTAACCAAATTATGTTATTCCAGTTTGTAAAAAAGTGCAAGACAAAATTGTGATTCTCTTCATTTGTATGATGCCTGTATCCGTTTCCTTTTCAACCTAGCCCTGATAGGCTAAAGCAGATCAAGTTAGAGTCATCCCAATCTCCCACCGTATAGGCTGCTATTAAGTGCCCTGGTTAAGTAACTGAATTGTGAGTTCACAGTTAGTAAAATTGTCCACACCAATTGCGATTTATTCATAAAACATGTGCCAGAACATGGACACCATTGTTACTGCTGTCCCAGGGCTGGCTGTCACTTAGTCCATAGATTGTATGATGTTTATATTCTTAATTGTTCAAAGACCATTACGTTTCACAAATCTTTAAGTGTCTACACAACCCTGTTATCTCAATTTGCTTCTATCTTTGATGACTCTGTTTTCATTCAACCTTGAACATTATTTCCCTGGTCTTAGTGTATAGAGTTTTCATTAATCAGGGCCAATAGCCTAAGTAATGATCTATGTTAACATAACCTATTCAAGATCATACCCTAAGGTTATGATTTTTGTTCATGAAGTGGCACTGGCAGTATGGAGATGCATGGGGAATTACCCTGAGATCAGCAGCAGATCACCGTCACACCCCCACCCCCCACACAACACACACACACGCCACCCACACACAATCCACAAAAAGGGGCAAAAGGTCCACCTATTTGTTGATTATTGTCCATAAAATGGTTCTAAAGTGGAAGAAGTTTGACACAGAAAGTCCACTTTTTAGGATGAGATGTTTCAAAAAGCCCTTTTTTAGGGGGTGAGTGTGCTTTTTATTTACCAAAAGTCCACATTTTCCAAGTCCTGCCCCCCTAAACAAGGAAGTTTATATAAAAAAGTACCTACAAGTAAAAGTAATTTGAATGGTCTAACAAGGCACCCTAAACAGTAGTAGTTGACTATCCTACCTTATTAATAAGTATTGGCAACATTGCCCCTTAAAGCACGTAGAATTTGTGCTATATGCCTACCTGATACGCTATTTACCCAAAATGAGCGAAATATGATACCACTCGACATTTCAAATCGTACACTAATGTAGTTCAAGTCCGGTTCAGTGTGAAAAGTACACCCCTTTTTTCAAAGATTTCAGTGGTTTTGCTACCCTTTTTTACGTATGTCTCATCACAATCTTGAAAATATACCCTTTTTTAAGTGTTTTCTGTGTCGCACATGATATCCCCTTATCAATGAACAGTGGACCACGCCCGGGCTCTGGATGGAAGAATAATTAAATCACACCTGTGGGGGGGGGGGGTGGCTGAGATACTGAAAAGATAACTGGTAACACTACTTGTCCTGGAGTGCCGATCGTGCACATGGTTTTTTTTTCATGTTTATAACAACATTCATTCCTAGATTTGGTTTAACCCTAAGTCTTATTTCCAGACTTACCGTGCCCTAAAATGCCAAAAAAGCTTCGTAAAAAGCTTATGGGTACTCGTTCTCTCAATCTTTCCGGTCTTTTAGAAGCGAACAAAATGTGAAGTTAGCACATTCAAACGGGTTTGGGTAAATGGCCTTCAAATTCAAAGGGGGGGGGTGTCGGGGGTGGTTGCCACCTACGATTGTAAAATAGTACATTTTTTAAAATATATCACATATGGCTCTAAACTCTATGTTTTATGTAAACACTGTCCATTTCGCATCATTTAGAGTCTGAAAAACCGCAATGAAAATCGATCATTCCTACGATTTAGCCCAAATTGAATTTCGCCTATTTCTATGGAAATGCCAATTTTGTCGGCACGATGACTTTATGACGTCAATTTGTGACGCCCATACTCACTAGTTATGCTGGTACTTATTTTGGGTATCACTGGATAGAAGGAGGACCATACTATCCACTGGTATCACAATCATAAGCTCGGTGCTTTATAACAAAATTCTCGAGAGGGTGGGTACCACCTGCCCCCCCACCCCCCCCCCCACCCACCCCTTGGAAACCGTGTTACAAAAAGCTTGGTCCGACTAGGGATACAGACTACATCAACCATTGTCTCTTGTACATTTTCATGAACAACTTGTTTCCTTAGCCATTGGCCATTAGACAAGGTATATGGGGTGTGTAGGGTCACTAATACATTGTACAAACACATGAGGCCTAACTCTTGCTTTGGACAGGACTCACCCCTACTGAGGTCTGAAGAAGGCAATTTATCACATTATTGTCTCTCTAATTAGCTTATTTTGCATATAACAGAAAACAAAGCTCAGTAACAAAATAAATATCATAAACCATTCTTCCTTGTGAATTTGCCCCACATTTTCATACCAAGGTCGATATACTTTGGACGATGTATGACCATTTTGACCTTGTGTCAGGGTCACTAAAGTCACAGAAAAAATGGCAACATCGTTTTTTCTGAATAGTCAGACCCGTAGAATCATTATAAATGGTTTCCACAATGAACATGAACTTCATAAAATCACTCTCTAGCAAACATAGGCCCTCCACTATCAGCCCTTGCCCTATACATGGTGTCCACCAAAAATGGTGCAAGACAAAATCACACTCCTCCGTTGGAGGTGAAAAAATACAATAGTGACGTGATATTTACATCTTGTCATAAACGGTGTCTTGGCTTTTGTATACCGTTTCCAGCATCTGATTTGGTTTTTGCAATTTTGAGATATGACAAATATTCCAAGAGAGCGTGAAAATACCAATTGTGCCACTTTTCATAGATTGGGGTAACTTAGGCAAAAAAAAAAAAAAGAAGTTTGTCTTAGCTTCTTTCGGCTAAAAAGCTATGTGCTGTGTCTTCGATGGCAGAAAGGAAAAAAAAAAGTGTTGTCACTAGATCCATCGATCAATCTAAATAATTATGTATTGCTAATGTCACTCAAACTTCGCAAAAATCGTCAACTTCAAGAGCTTGTTGCAGTGCTAGTCTAAGCACAGCTTTTCTACAAATTACAACACAGTCACACAGTACAGGGAATACGAACTCCTCTGTGGAAAACTGGTTTAGGGTGACGGAGTTTTTTAATATATCGCTGGTTCCCAAATTTTGAAACACACTTCGTGTTAAGAAAAAAGCACTGAGTTTTGCCTAAAAAGTGTAAAAATCGCCACCGCCGCATAAGAGCTACGCGCTAAATCTAATTTTTAAAGCTATGCGCGCGAAAAGCTGAGACAACTCTCTTTTTCTTGGCCTTAACACAATCGAATCATACATAGCTATGCATGTTGATCAGACACTTTTTGGATTCGAAGAATTCATCCATCACATAATTATAATGCTTGATCTTTTTTCTTGTTGCTTCAAATCAATGTTTCTTTTTCTGTGTAAATATTCTAAGAAATGACTTCATGAAAAAGTAAAGAACATCTTGCCTAAATAATACATTTTTAAGAGTTCTGGAAAATGAACTTCTGTTCTTGAAATAAATTGAAAATACAAATAACAATAGTTCTGTAATCAAATTGAAATTGCACATGACTATTTAAATGATAATGGATCTCTTTCGATGTACATTTGCAGGTTCTGATGTAAAATCTTAAATCAATAAGCCCTATCAACCTATCAACATGATGTATTCAATTCTGTGAAAAATTACACAATTGGTACCGCACCCTCTCTTGCACTATTAGCCATATCTCTGAATTGCAACAACCAAATTGGATGCTGTAAACGGTAAGCCAAGACTTCATTTGTGATATGATGTAAATATTACGTCACTATTTTATTGTTTTCAACTCCAACGAGGGCGCTTTTGCATTAGAACATTTTTGTGGACACCCTGTATATTCCCTAACGTCCTTTTGATATAATGACTACCAACCTGACGATCACCGCAAAAAAAGGAGGAAGCCTTATTTTGCTTTTTAGATCTAGTGGTAATTTCCCCCTAAAACCTAGGCAGGAGTCTGCTCCGTGATTTTTGAAAAGCGGCGGCTAAAAATGCCATTAAGGGACGCTAGGGATAGAGGGGGGTGAGATCACGGCTATAGACTTTCAGCGGATGTGACTTTTGAAGACAAGAGGTGGTCGGTGTACAGGGCGAGTCAAAAAGATTTACACCCGATTTCAGAAAAAACATATGAAAAATATTAAACAAGTTTAAAAAGTGTTTTTTCCCAGATATGCTAATTTAACAGAAATCCGCCAAAAACCATATATTGACCACGGTTGTATAAATCTTCACATCATATCCACAGCACCAAAGTTGTACATGTGTTCACATCCACAGCACCAAGGCCATTGAGAGACTGTCATGCTTATTAACCTTTCTTTGTTTTATTTAGTAACCAATACATACAATGACATAATGCGTACCAATTGCTGTTGACAATATTCTTAACAATAGGTAATGCCGGTAGCGTAACAGGGATAGGTACATCCCCCCCCCCTTCCCGATCTGACTGGGAAAACCAACCTTAAAGCTACCTCGAAAGTGAGAAAAGTAAAAACAACAATAAAAAAGAGGGAAAGAGAGAGGGAAGAATATAGATACAAAGGGAAAGAGGGATGGACGTTGAACATGAGTGATATTCAAATATTGATTTCCCCAGATTTTCAGATTTTGGAGGTTACGGTGAAAATTTCCGTCAACTGGCGAACGACGTGCAGGGGGAAACAAGTCAAAGCCGATATTTGCAAAGGGTCAAAATTATACACACCGGAAAAATTTTGAGATTCCCCTCTCAATAACCTCTCAATGCAAAGCTCAAACATCACGATTCTAAATTTGTCTAGTAGGTGAAATAATCATGTTTTATATTCAGTAGTCAATATCTTTGGTAGATTTTCACTGCTGCAGAAACAATGAATCCATTTAAGTGTAAACCTTTTTGATCACCCTGTACTATACAGCGTGAGTAAAAAAAGATTTACAAAAGCATTATTTCAATGAATGGTCGAAATTGTTCACATATCTTTTCGCGGAAACTTTTACTGCAAATATGTAGGCAATAATGTGCAATACAGCCGGAAGACCCACATTTCCACCGACTCCTTCATAATCTAATGGGGGCTACTTTGGGGAATCAACTATTTGAACATTACATACATTCAACGTCCGTCTATCTTTCCCTTTGCATCTCATTTTTCCCCTCTCCCTTCCCTCTCCTTTCTTTACTCCCTTTCTGCTTGTCTTTCCCCACTTTCCTTCTTTAGCGGTAGCTTAAGCTTATTTCCTGGTCAGACCCATTAGTGAAGTAGATAAATCATAATTTTCACCAAGATCGTGCACTTCTGGACAAAAGCATGAAACTTGGCACAAACCTTCCTTGGGGTATGTAAAGCAATTTCAGAAGGGGTGCCCAAAAATTCGACCACAATAATGACGTCATAGGCCACGCCCCTTGTTTATACATATTTCGTAGTAACGTTAAAATAATTACTTTCAATAATCATATCAAGTTTGGTATCAAATTCAAGCTTGAGACAAGGAGAGTGCTAAAATGACCTAAATATTTGAATATTTGGTAAGTAGAGGTCAGTTTGGGGTCATTAAAGGTCATATGATACCATTGACCAGTTTTGTGGCTGATAATCGTACTACGGTTTGGTGTCAAAGTATCAAAATAAAAATGTGATATCCCATTGGTAACTCAAATGGGCTATGCTGTCGAGAAATTCCCTATCTGGAAGTAGTACTTTAACTGTTATGAGGCAAAATAGGTTCAAGGTCACAGTGGGGTAAAAGTTTAGATTTTCCGTTTGTTATAAAAATTATGTCAAATTGTTCGTCTGCAGGTACAGGAGCCCAAAATATACTGGTTGCACCATATGTGATATTTTGTTGCATAATTAGAATGCAAATGTGACTGGGGCTATGGGAGGTCACTAACTATAACTCTAAATCTATATTGAAGTGTCAAACAAAGAATCTATATACAATTTAGTATCTATTGTGACCAAATGAACAAATTTTAAAACCATTTTGGAGCAAATTGGAAAAATTTACCCAGGATGACCTTGAACTGTCATGTGCCTATTGTAATAAAACTATAGATCACAGATACTGTTGAACTATACATATTAATTTGAACAATTCCAATTTTTACTCTTGTACAAACTTTAACCCCTTATTCCTATATATTCCACAGTGCCGATTTTGGTTTTAGTATTATTAGTCAATTTTGCAGTATATTAACACCAAAACTATAAGCCCCAACGTATATTGTGGTTTGTTGGTACATCTTTGTAAAAAGCTGTTATTTTTAGTGGAAGTTTAATACTACGTGTTAACCCTCGCCTTACCCCTAGTGAAATTGCTCCGGTGCGCTAAAATGTCAAAAGCTTTCGTAAAAAACTTATAGGTAATCATTCTCTCATCTTTTCTGGTCATTATAGCAAAAAAATGTCAATCAATCAATTTATTTGAACGTCAACATCACAAAATGTGACGGTAGCACCACCACCGGGGTTAGGGTATGCCGTCAAAGTCGAAGGGTGGGGGGGTGGTTGCTTACCTAAGGATATTTTATGGTACATTTTTGAAAATATTATGCACATTATGGCTCTAAAACTCTATGTTTATGTAAAACTAGTCAATTGCCATCATTTAAAGCTGAAAACCGCATGGAAATCGGATATTCCTACCATTTTAGTGCAAAATTGGATTTCTGCTTATTTGCTATGGAAAATGCCAATTTTGCCGGCTTGCGGACTTTATGACGTCATTATGACGCCATACTAGGTATGTTAGTACTTATTTTGATATCAATGGAAAGAGAAGGACCATACGTATCCACTGGTATCAAAATCATAAGCATCTGATGCTTTATAACGAATTCTCGAGGGGGTGGTAACCAAGTTGATGGTTGCCATTTTTCAGTAAGTCCGTTTAGTAGGGACAAGGGAGCTTGGGAAATAGCTAAAAATGTCTTCAAAATAATGTCAAATGGCACATTTCATTCCATCTTAAAATTGTTCCTTCAAACTACAACAACATATAATAAAATAAAAACAAAATAAAAAACGAATAAATAAATATTAAAATAAATATATTTTTGAAAAAATTAATAACATTTTTATAAGTTAATAGCTTTAAGTTCCAAGGTCGAAACATATTGATACAGATGGAGTTTTAGCGTAAAGGTAATCAAAATAAAAATATATATAATTATATCAAGTAAAAAATAAAATAATAGTACTAATACAAAAAAGACGTACACAAGATGATGGTCAAACAGAAGAAAAGTCAATCCACTGGAAGTTCCTGTCCAAAACAGCTTGTATTAGTTGTTCAAAATTATATGGCAATTTGCATTAATGAACATAATGACGTTGGATAAAAATGAGGATGGTGTCAGGAGTTCTATCTTCTTAGCATATCCACAAGTCATTGGTAATGGCTTGTGGAGATATCAGGGTTTATTCAACTGAGTGTGCTGAACCTGGGCCGCGTGTATCCATGATACGGACGCTCCTAACATGGCCCGCTTTTGAGGCTGGGGCGGATTGGTAACAGTCAGGGGTATTCACCCTACTCTTATTCGACACTGACTGCGATGTACAGTTGTGACTCTCTGTACACGGGACCGACGGCTTAACGTCCCCTCCGAAGGACGGGATGCTTTCATGATCCATTTGCCCAATTCCAAGTGAACCATGGGGGGAGAGCGGTTTTCTGTATTTAATCAATAGCTGGTATACAGATCAAATCCAGAATTGATAGTATACCCGAATAAATCTCAGCAAGTGCTACGACCCCACCGGGATTCGAACCCGGGAATTTTGATTGGTAAATTTGCGCCACAGGCAAGCACCCCAACCGCTAGGCCACGCTCTCCCACTTTTCTATAGGCACACATACAGGAGTTCTATAAGATACCCAGATAATTGGGTAGGACTTCTGGAAGGGACCTTGTAACAATTGAGGCCAAATACCATTTGACCTGACACTTTATCGAAACTGCTACAGAAGTACCCATCAAACTAGTTCACAGAATACCGCCATTAAAAACAGGAGAATACTTGAAACACAGGCATTTCTTCCCTATGTTCAAAAGTGTAGAAAATCACATCCAGGAACTCTGCACATCATTGGCGGGATTCGAACCCGGGCCTCCGGCGCACCATTCTCCATATGACCAGGCATGGCAAGCCAAGAGGGGGTCGCTGGCCCGGGCAGCGATTACGTGCCCATATGAGAGTTGGTGCGATGACGTCATCGCATCGCTTTGGACTTTTGCAGCTTATTGAGTTATATTGGTGTTTGGTGGTGTAAGGGCTAGCTAGGGTACCTCTTACCTGGAAAAAAGGAAGGGTACCCCAAAGGAATTTTAATACTACATATTAAACCATGAAGTATTACTTGTAGACATTTATAACATGAGGTCAATACATGGTTAATGTTTGTACCATGTTGATGGTAGCCAATTTTCAGCAAGTCCGGTCAGTGGGGACAAGGGAGCTTGGGAAATAGCTAAAATGTCTTCAAAATCATGTCAAATGGCACATGGCATTCCATCTTAAAATTGTTCCTTCAAACTACAACAACAAATAATAAAATAAAAGCAAAATAAAAAATGAATAAATATTAAAATATATTTTTGAAAAAAATTAATAAAATTTTTATAAGTTAATATATAGCTTTGAGTTTTAAGATCAAAACATATTGATACAGAAGGGGTTTTAGAGTAAAGGTAATTCAATTAAAATAAAAATATATATAATTATATCAAGTAAAACATAAAATAATAGTACATGTACTAATACAAAAAAGACGTACACAAGATGATGGTCAAACAGAAGAAAAGTCAATCCAATGGATGTTCCTTCCAAAACAGCTTCTATTAATCAAAATTATCTGTCAATTTGCATTAAGTAACACAATGACGTTGGATAAAATGAGGATGGTGTCAGGAGTTCTATAAGATACCCAGATAATTGGGTAGGATTTCTGGAAGGTACCTTGTAACAATTGAGGCGAAATACAAATACCATTTGACCTGACACTTTATCGAAACTGCTAGAGAAGTACCCAACAAACAGGTTCACAGAATACAGCCATTAAAACAGGAGAATACTTGAAACACAGGCATTTCTTTCCTATGTTCAAAACTGTAGAAAATCACACCCAGGAACTCTGCACATAATGAATGAAATCTCTTAAAGAAAAAGATAAAACTGAACAAAACAAAACAATGTAAGAGCAGATTTTGAGAGTTTCCTTGGTGGCTGTCAACAGCAGTATAGAGTACACTGCTTGGTCTCCCCATAGAAATGGCTCTGTGTTGTGGAACATGATTGGCAACAATCTTGATGGGTCTTGTTGGACAACAAGTCTTGTATAAGAAGTCGGTTTTGCCTTGTTTGAAACTTCTAATTCAATTCAAAGCTGGCACATCACAAGGACCTGGCGCAACCATCAAGTCTCAGCACTCTATACTTGGGCAAAGCTTCAAGGGAATGCTTTGCAGATCACAAATACTTTTGATAGATCTTTTTTCTAGATTTGGAGACTGTAGATGAAGGTAGTTGTCGCCCGAAAAAGAGACTGACATGATTCGAATAGAAAACAAAAGAACGAACCCGAAGGCTACCGAACAAAAAGGGTCGCCGCGGGTAAGCGCCGCCCTTGGATACAGGGTGCGCGATGGCTACTAAAGGTCTAAGAACAAGTAGGCCCCGCCATCACCCCCAGTCCGCCAATAAAGAGATTTCCGGTTTAACGTCCCGGATAGGCGGACTGACCATAGACCTGCTGTGGAATTTTCCACATGGGCCGCTTGCAATTGGGCCACTTTGGGCCGGTCGAGTAAAAAGAGGAGGAAAAGAAACACAGAAAGAAAGAAAGAAAAAGGTGAATGTGAAAAAGACAAAAAGATGTTGTTAAAAATAAATGAGCCTATGAAGCAATTTCAACTGTTTTTTCAGAAGGGCCGTGGTAAAAGTAAATTAAGTATTGTGCCGGCAGCAACTCCTTGGACCCAACGAAGCTGAAACCTTTGATATGAGTCGAAATCTTTACGATTTTGCTGGACTTTCATCGAATATCAAGAAAGTTACAAACGTTGGGGGGGACTCAACTTTTTTTCAGGTAGGGTTGTGCGGCCCCGATTTCCGAACTTGGGGGCTTGTGACCTGATTTTGTCTCCGAAAGTAGGGGCTTGGGAACTGAAACTTTTGGGATTTGCATGGCCCCCCGTGTGAGCTAAATTTGGCTAATTCAGCTCTTAGGCTAAAACTTTTCGAAAGACTATGAACTGAATTATGCTTCAACTAGGGGTCTTGAGAACGGCTAGAGAGACGCGAAAAGGGGGTCTTAAGGGCCACCATACCCTTACCTCTTTCCAATGTCAGTGCCCCCCCCCCCCCCCGTGCCGGTGGCAGCCCGTATAAAGGCCAGGAAAATTGATTACAGGGTAGAGAGTTGGCGCTGTAACTTCTCTATCTTGCAACTGGTTTAGGGTGTTTATAAACACCCGATTTACTTTAAAATATTCTTGGAATTCCTATTTCAATACTTTTTATTCGTGGGCAGTCAATCAGGAGGCACGCCAACATGCGTTATTTTATTGTACACGAGAAGACAATACAATCGCTGTGACTTCAATAGTGGCGACAACGCTCTGAAAAATGTCCCCTGATTTGGAGGTCAAAATACATGAATTAATTATAAAACATGTATTTGGGTTGCGAATGCCAACTATATATCTAGTTGGTCTAATATAACGTGAAAGGTTGTTTGGGGTTACAACAACGAATTAAAAGCGACGCCTTTTAAAGTTTTTGAAAAAGCGTGGTCTCTGAAGTTCTGGAAATCCCACCAAATTTTAAAGCATCCCAAATCATTAATTGAATTGTGTACTACAAAAAAGTTTGTGTACTGTTACTCTATCTCTTTTAAGAAAGCGAAGACCACGGAAAATGTATAACCTTACTATTACTGGCATCATGGAATTGAATTCGCATATGCTACAACGTGGGCCTGGTTTCCATCGATTTGAACTGCAGATGTTGCAGGGAATGTGAATAATAGGTCGTTTGCCTATTGTATTTGTGAAAGCCCATGTAAAAATGACCCTGTCCAACAATTATTAGTGTGAACAATAGTACTGGTGACCTGCGACTACTGGGGGAAATTGTGAGGCTTTTGTTTGGGCGCAGCGAGAGTTGTCATGGGTAACTGGTGACGCTGATAAATTTAGCAGTCTAAACAATGTGTTATGCAGAATAAAGTTCACTTTATTCCATTTAGACTACTGAATTCATACCAGTGACCCAGTGCCTTTAAATGGCATCATCCGGTCGTAGCCCCTATTAAGACAAAGAAACTGTGCACACTGTACCCATGATGTAGGACTGACACTCCAGTTATATACTGTGTTGAAAACCACTTGAATTGAACTACTATCTGAAGTACAAATCTTTGTGCCAGAAAGATAGTCTAAACAGGGAGGTTGCCACCTATAATTTAAGGGCCGTCGAGAGTTGGTAGATGAAAATCGCGGCACCTGCTTTTAGAAAAAAATGCGCACGAAGCACGAAAAAACCTCTTAAAGCCAATTTGGATAAAATCATTTAATTTAGAACTATGGACCATTTTCATACACACTTTTGCTTCTAACATCCAAACGTCTGGAGCGATTTGACTCAAAATTGAGAATAAAAATAATGGAGTGGTGGCCTTGTGCATATTAATAAGCTCAACTAAATAAGGTGAACCTCTATCAGAACCCAATGTCCGAATTCAATAAAACTGGACACAAGTTTTTATTCCATGCAATCTGATCCTAAATTTTATATAATGAGCTCATTTTTATATTGTTCTAATGGCTAATAACTACAAAGGTCAACTTCTGCCAAAACCCAATGGCCGAATTTAATGAGGCTGGTATTGGTGTGGTAGTGGATGCAATCTCGCGTTGCTAAATATGCAATTAATGCTTAATTTGCATATCTTTCTGATGGCAATAACTAATAAAGGTGAAAAAAACCTCTACCAGAATCCAACTTCCGAATTCAATAAAACTTGGATGAACTAATTTCCATATTTATCTGTATGGCTAAGAACTCGAAGTCAACTTCTGCCAGAACCCAATTGCCGAATTTGATGAGATTGGTATGTGTGTAGTATAGTGGCCCAGGTATACCCATCAATCTCGCATTGCTAAAATGTAATATAATGAGCGAATATGCATATTGGTTCTGATGCTGTAACAAATTGCTGCTGTAACACAATGACTCTGATGAAACTTGGTATTCAGGTAGTGGTTGAAGGCGGCCTAGGTTATATTCCATGAATATTTGAGAGCGCGAAAGCGGAGAACCGCCAATTTATAATTGTTTTGTTGTTTTTATTATGTTATGTTTGCTTTTTAAGCATGTAAGAAGCACAGATTGTCTTTTTCTTCAGTACCAAAGCCCACGGACCGTAAGGCTGCATATTGAAATGTTATCCATGATCAGAGAATATAAATTGAACATCACAAATAAATGGTGGCATATCACGAGATTCGGACCAATTCCTTAATATGTCATTTAACATCTACCATTGCAAAACAGTAGAAAAGATGTGTTATAGACATCACGCATAGATGATATATATTACCATGAGTAGCTAAGTATGAATACACTGTAGATTTATTACGCATTTTTTTTCTTGCACTGGACGGTTTAATAGCTCAAACGAGGTAATTTTGTAAATGTGACAATCATAATCCCCACGTTTTGGCCAAAAATAATATTCACAATGCGCTCGTACATGCACTACAGTTAAAATTGTTACACACACAAAAACCAGACCAGGACACAAACAATAACCACTTGATACATACAATCATTTACAATTGCTAAACTATAGCTTTAAAAAATAAATGAAAAAAATGCGTTCAAGATGAAACCACAGAGTAACCTCCACTCCAGAGTCTGCGCTATGAAAAAATAAGATTGCTAATGCAGGTGAACAATTACAATAATTTTTGCGCCTGATTAGCGATCCACCTTCACGTTTTACTACTTTACTCAGTTGACCTTTGACCTATATGTGACCTCTGACCTCATCATATGAGAAGGTTCCCAAGGTACATCTATGCACCCAAGTTCTGTCGCCACGGACTACTACTTAACAAATTACAAAAATATGCCTATACAGTATACTTCGCCGACTATAGCCTTGGTTTTTAAGACACTTGCCTCTATAGATGCCTGGCTATTTAAAAAAAGGCACCATAAGTGATAACTATGATAAAATTAGTGAGAAACTAAGACATCTAGCTGCATTGCCACAATTATTCGATTTCTAAGCGCAGGTATACACCCTTAACTGTTCAATGCACGATTGCCAATTATTATGATGTTGCCATCAGGAATCGTCACAATCATATTTCAACTAGGGGCAGGCGCAAAACATTGTTAATATCACCCATAACAGCCCCCTAATTGTCGCTGGGGTTGATTAATTTGGTTCTTAAAAAGTGGGTTAGAATACGATCATTATGTACCTTCAGTTACGGTTTTAAAGTAAAACTGCAGGTGATATGTATTAACGGGTCCACGCGAACGTTGTAGGTAACTACTGTTGATCCAGTTCTAAAGAGATGCCAGAATCGTTTGTGTGTTGATTCGATAGAAAAACTGTCCTGAGTTATCTGTGCGCTGACCTAGGTAGGACCCATGTTACAGTTGTACTTCCCGATCCAGGTGGGTGATGCTAGTGGTATGTGATGGTTTGGTCTTCCACGACAAAACAGGAATTGGTGGTTCGGAAACCCCAATTTTCTAGCAGCATGATATTAAGCTAGGTTTGGATTTTTTTTAATACACGAGGGGAACCTGACTAAACAAGCTCAAAACCTTTTTCACGGCGGTTTCAAATCATTTCAAAATTCGTCGGAGCATCGCACTTACTGTTCTATCTCATATTTTTGACATTTTTGAGAAAATTCGGTATTGTTAAAATGACGTTGAACTCTCATAATTATAGAGTTTAAGACTTTGACTCTACCTAATTAATGAGATATTAATTAGCAAAATTGGTCTATGGCATTTAATTCAAATTTAGTTTTTCACATAAATCCCTATCTGACATAGATCAACTATGTGATGCAACTAAAATAAACGTACATGAATACTTTAACACGGCGAATACGTTACCGAGCTATCTGTATTCTATCTAAGAAATCGACTATCGAATACGTAAGATATCTTTTCATCACATACCGATCTATATCAAATCTGGTCACATACAGCGACGTATCTGACATAGATCACTATATGACGCACTGATACGACAATTGGGCCTCTTTTATAATACGGTGAGGAATACGTCACATACTGGTCTATCTGTGTTCTATCTCAGACATGGTTTGGAAAAAAAATCTTCGTCATATACTGATCTATAAGTTTACAGTCATATTAAACAGCGTTGCCTAGATAACCAGCATTAATTTTATTTTTCACTGAATTAATGATGATATTTCCTTTTGCCTGGTAGTAAATGACGCAATCGGTATGTTTCGAGCGCATTACGAAGGGAAGATTTTCAATTGCGATTTTCTCGAAACACGTATTTTGTGAGATGATCAGTATGTGATGAAGCCGACGAATTTATCCTGATCCAGATTTCAGAGTCTCATTCTTAGATCATCAGAATTACATACAAAACATACTACACCATAATCGTTTCACCGGTTTTTCGATATATGTTTATTGGTGATCTCTGAAATATTATTCTAATAATCAACAAATCGAGGGTTTATTGATAATATGTATAAGAAAATGTGATATTGAAGTAATTAAGAGAAAATCACGGATATAAACATGCGCTTGTTACATGAACCTACCTTCAACAATGGTGATGGTAAAACTGCACTCTGCCAGGGTATTCCCAGATCGATCACTAAACGTGTATGTGACATTGTCACGCCCAATGGAAAGACCCATTTGGATTACTCTCAAAGAATGCTTTTTGGCTCAAATTTACTCTTTATAATTAAACAAATGATAAAATGATATCATTTTGTCAATTATCAAAATAAAATTTGACCCAAAAAGTGTTCTTTGAAAGGTGTGAAATTTCACTCTGTTCAGAGTGGGCCCTGTAGTCACTCTAAAAGAGTGAAATTCACTCTTTTGCATTTAGAGAGTATGGCTTCTACTTCCTAGCTTTCCATAATGGTCTGCATTCAGACATGGGCATCAGATTATATGCTATTTAAGTATTTTATATAATTTTCTACTAAAAGTATGGGTATTTTGATACTTTATTCACAATTATTTTTTTCAAGTGCTTTGTTTTCATCAAATATATCACAGTAAAACATTCTAAGTCGGGCAGTCTCCAAACCAGGATCGAAGCGGTCCGCCCCGAGGTTACCGTTTATAGTCGGATTTTTTATTCCTGTCAGTTCATTAAAAGTGTGTCGGGGCTTGGTCGACGATTCCATTTGTTCTGAGGTTGCTTTACCCAATCAATACAATGACATGCGCTGTCCATACCGATCAGATTACGGCCATAATTAAACCATGTCCCCCTTTCTCACGAAGCAATGTTACAAGCAAAGCACTGCATACCTTCCAAACACTAAACTTGAACAAACACTGAAGCATTCAACATAAGAAAATGATATGAATAATTAATTATTTACTAACAAATTATTTTACGTCATACGGAATCTTAAAAAATCCTGATATGATACATTTTATTCGTCTGTTCCAGGAATATCCAATTGGGTCCAATCATTTATCTATATAAGTTATTAAAGTTTTTGGTCATCCATTAACAAACTACAATATCTACGTGGCCTCATCATCCTCTTCACCCAGCCTTGATGTTCATGACAACTTTATCCCGTTCTTTTGATTGAACCCAAACACAGGATCGATAGCGTGTCTCAAACTTTACGACATCTGTTCAATTGGATCTGGTATGAGGCCTTTATAAATTCTCTCACAAAAAAACTCATGTACAATGGGTTAAAAGCCTCTTAACCTCTGTTGAACCAAGTTTAGCATTTCAGCTTTTAATACGGGCTTGTTTAGTTTTTGTTCTCAACACATCTCCCTCCAATTGAATTCCGACCATCGACAATAGTCGTTTACTGACAGGAATAAAAAATAGACTATAGTAATGAAACATCCGCAACGATCTCCATAAACTGGCCTGGTGTCTTTAGCCCAGATCCCCCAAAACTGCGGTCACCGAACTCAGAAGAGGTCGCGGCGACGCGCGGTTACCACAGCCAATCAAGAAATGGTTCGCAAAAATTGAGGCACCTACTCGCCCTCGACCAATGCCTCTCGTCAGAGTGGTGGGTAGTGTCGACGCCTCCCACAACAGCTGGAGCGCAGGCTTTCGACTTGCTCAAGGCGAAAATCGCCCCGCACCATGGCAACTCGCCGTGGGAGATGGGATTCGGTCCTTAAAGGAATGCCTTTCTACCAAGTAGTGTTTGGTCGTACCTGGCATGACCAGGAAAACGTTAACCTTTGATGAAACATTGACGTTTGGTCATTTTACGATTTGATAGGTCCTTCTTGAGGTTTCCCTACGGAAACCTTGTTACGACTTTTACTTCCTCTAAATGATCAAGTATTATCGACTTCTCGGCATAGATCGGCCGGCGAACGGTAATTATGTTAATCCATTACAATGGTATAAACGCAGGTGCTCTATGAAAACCTCGCGAAGAGTAGAAAGGCAAGCCGGCTCGATTTTGATTTTCAGTATAAATACAGACCGTGAAAGTGTGGCATAACTATCCTTTTGACTTAACCCTTGCGATGTTCTCTTTCCATACACATTCATTCAGTAACATGCTGATGGGAAGTTTTAAATGGTTTGTAACAATAATATTGCTTCCCATGAATGAGCCACAGTCGTAAAATCTTAATCGATTGGTAAGGTATATATTTAAAGGTTGTTACAGCTGTCTCCTTCCCATGCGAAGCGTGGATCACTTAGAGTATTCGCTTTCCAAGACACATTTCTCCACAAAGTTGCATGGTAAATACAAATTTGAAACGCCAATGTGGAATAAAGGTCATAAAAATTAACAGACGTGTCAGGCCGATGTGTTTTGATATTATTATATAATGGTTGGTGGAGTGGGTGCGGGAGGGCACTATTCCCGTGCAAAGCGTGTAATCCTCGCAATATTCTCGTTTTAAGACACATTTTTATCGCACAAAGTTGATAGAAACAATTTGAAACTCTAATATTGTTCATTATAAATCATAATGCACGCGGAATGGGCAGCAATACTACCTCGTCATTTTAGCGATTTTACTACACACAATTTATGTAAAACGGTGAAAGGTTGTACACCCCCCATAAAAGGGTTAAACAACACCCAAGGTGGTATTGTTTGGTAGCCCTGTGTAGCAAAATTTGGCAAAAGCGTTTTGAATAAACTTTACAAAAATGGTGGAAACGCAATATGCATGTTGCATGATAAAAGTCGATTGTGATCGCATTTCGGAAACAGGCCCAAAATTAAAAGGCTATACCGGACAACATCAGCGGAAATTTCCTGAAAAAGTGTGGATGAGAAGTTGCTTTGGCAAAATTTCTGAAGTATAGGAGTTCATATGTATGTCTTAATTCTTCCGGGTCAATTAGTACGATGGCCTGAATGACTGAAAATGATTTGCAAGGTCAAAATAAACAAACCTATTCAAACTCATATATTGTGTGTGAAAAATTAGGTATTTTTCAGTGATATCATAAGGCTTTCTACATATTAATGAGGGTGGATTTATAAGGCACATTCGCTTTGTAAAATAGAATAGAAATAAGACACAACAGAATGTTTAAAGTCAGGAATAAATCAACCAATAGATTATTTGCTCTTCATCAGTACCTAGTCCAATAAAGTCGCGTTCCTATTTTTTTTAAATGCATGCATTGAAATGATGGCGAGCACTTGAATGTTTTTTTCTGACTTCAACCTGTTATGTCAAACATAAGCCTATTTACGGCATGCGACCACACCCGGCCTTACCAATAATACAATGCATCCATAGTGAGCGAAGGTAAATCAACGTTTGTCGCAACATTCAGCTAAGGCCAAAAAAAAACAAGTTTGTCTCAGAAGAAATGTGAAAAATGCTAATGCGAAATGCGTTTTTTTTTTTTTTTGTTAGAAAAGTGCAAATGCGAAATGCGGTTTTTCTTTCTTTTTTTAATGCATTTTTGGCCCACTTCTTTCATTTCTTCGCGGCCAAATTTTCATTTTTTCTGAAATTTTTTACAAATAAAATTTAAAGTGAGTAAAACCTAAAGAAAAATTATGCGGTCGAAAAGCAATTTTAAACCTAATGCGCGCGGTCTTCTGAGACAAACTTGTTTTTTTTTTTCTTGGCCTAATCACAAAAAATGTATTTAGTACAGCGGATTTGTGCAAGACTTGTGTGTTTGATGTTAAATCTCCGATATTTGACACAGAGTTAGGGCACGTCCAAAGAAAAGTTTTGGCTACAAAGGCATTGAAGGTTTCTCATGTTTTTCGGTGAGGGGGAAATAAAAGGTTACATAAGGAGAAAAGGGCTTAAATTTGCTCTCCCTTACTGAAAGGTAAATCAAATTGTTTATCTGGTTATAAGGATAAAGTTTGTTTATATTAAGTGCGTCCTTTGGTTTTTGAGTTGTATAAGGGTAAAAAAATAAAGTTACTCCCACTTTGGTAGAAATGTCTCAAATTATTCATATTAGCGAATTGATTAAAATAATTTTTTACTCTTTCAAGTGTTTTGTTTTTGATAAAATTTTGATGAGAGAGGATGGACAATACGATCATCCTCCAATGTTTACGCGTGTGTTTTTGACCAAAATAACCTCATATTTTACCATATTACTTTTAAAAAGTTAAAATATCTCTCGCTTCGCGCGCATTTTGTCCTATTTATAGGCCCTACTATTTTAGTGTGTTTCGATCGCATATATACTAACAAATAACAGATCTTGTCAGCAAGACCTGTTTCATTCATAATATTTAATAAACACAACTGAGGATGATATAGTATCATGCCACCACATCCACCACCCCCTTCCCCCCCTCCCCCATTCCACAGGAGGTTCTTCCGTTGAGGATGCCGAATTTCATTGGTTGGTGGCGCAATACAAGATTCTTTCCTTGGTCTGGTTATAACGGATTCCATACATTATAGTTTGTTCTTGTAGTGAACTATGGTATTGGAGTTATGGAAGAGATAATGCTTCTGGTGTACAGGATAAAAAAAAAGGTTGCACAGTACTTTGGTAAAAAGTAAAGCAAGGTGTACATCTAGACCCCTATGACAATAGAAATAAGATATAGTTTTTGCCATCTGTTATGTTTAATTACTCACGTTCTGTGGCCAAATAGGTAGAAATGTATGTAATCAATACGGAGTGCTAGGGTATCAATATACAGCTAATTTTTAAGGAACTTTTGTATTTGGTTGTAAAGGTGCACTGCATGTGTTCCTTTCATGAGCACAGTGTAGTTAATCATGTCATGCTACATAGTTACATTATTCTTTGAACTAACAGTCTTGTTTGATTTCACTTCAAGAATCATATAGATTCTTAAATTAATGATGGATTTCAGTTTACTTAATTCTTTATCTTACCCTCAATAATTATAACATCAAAACAACAGTCGACGGTGTTGCCAGATGGATCAGCAAATTGTAACAAACTTCAGTGGGTGCCAAACTTGGAAAAATGCTCCGGAGGCATGAGTTCTAGCACGAGTGTAAATGTACCGGAGTATCGTTGGCTTGTGGTTCCTAAAGGCAACTTGAGTAGCGAATGATCCGAGTGGGATGGTTTGACTTACGACGTGGATGGACACAAAGGGCGGTTGTTGCTATCCACTGCTGTTGAGAAAGTTGGGTTAAAAACAAAATTTTTATTGTTTAACTTGTTTTGGAAAAATAAAAATTTTTTCGAGCTGTTCGTTTACAAACGTTAATTTTGTTTTAGTGATTTTACAATTTTAGGAACTAACCATTTTTGTTATTGCGAAGAGACAAGACTAAGAAAAATACTCTATCAATCAATCAAAGCAATCAAAAATATCAGGAAAAGGTTTTGTTATCTTTGATTCTTCGGGAATTGAGGCAAAAAACAAAATATGATCTAAATTATGATCTAGTGAGTTTAAATATTAACGACTCTTAGTGTAATATGTGTTAGATGAATATTTCAGATCATTAAATTCCCATGACCCTCCTTTTTCACACGCTGGACGAGACGCTTTGATGTGCTCGTTCTTTTATGGTCATCTACTTTCAGCTGACATCGATTTAATCACCGTCTGTTGGCAAAATTCTGACCATGGTCTATCTCACTCAGAATTTTAGGGTTTTAGAATTCGAAAATCCATTTCTTACTCATCAACTCGCTGGACATGGGGGTGAAAAATGCACTTTTTTACCCAAAATGTCCATTTTTACACGAATCAGCCCAAAATTTGTATTTTAAGCATAAAATGGGTATTGGATAAGCTATCGGAGTATTTTTGGTGTCAGATAAAAGGTAATTAAAATAATTAATGATGACCAAAGTATATTAAATACACATGAATCACAAAATAAGGTAGGAACTGGTAAATTTGGTGAAAAAAATCCCATTTTTATAATTTTTAGTGGATTTTTTCATTTTTCAAATGTCGTGGAATTGGCATTATTGATGAAACTTAAATTTTACATAGTTATTGTAAGAGATATATTCTTTCTTTCAATATAAAAAAGCCCTTTTTTCTTCAATGGAAAAAGTGAACACTAAGGTGGAAATGCCACTTTTTACCAAAAATCCTTAATTTTTACAAAATATTCTTCGAAATGTGTAATTGGCATAGACTAGAAGACACATTGAGAAGGCCATTGCGGTATGTTTTGTGTCAAATGAAGGTAATATATTTGGTTTTGATCAAACTGTAATTAAGTGCACATGCATCACGATATAGCGTACAAAGGCGCTACTTTGGTGAAAAATCATGTTTTTTCTCAATGTTACGGATTTTTCGTTTCAAAATATTATGGAATTGATGTTATTGATTGATTGAAACCTAAATTTTAGTAGTTATTGTAAGAAGAAAAGAAAGAATATTTTTTTGAATATATAAAAAAGATTATTTTCTAGGAAGAGAAAAGAAATGAAATTATAGGTGGTGGCGGTGGGGAAAATGCCTTTTTTTACCAAAACCCTAATTTTACAAAAACAATTCTCGGAATGGTATTTGCCCATTAGAAGAAAATATGACAAGCCATTGTATAGTTTGGTGTTCAATGAAAGGTAATTAGTTATTATGATGATCAAACTTGTAATTGAGTGCACATACATCACGGAATTATAGGTTATAAAATGGGGATAAATTGGTGAAAAAATCATGTTGTTATCATTTTTATGGATTTTCGTTTTTCAAATGTCAGGGAATTGCTGTTATTGATTGAAACTTAAATTTGGAGTTATTGTGAAATACTCTTCTGAATATAAAAAGACCTTTTTCCAAGTGGAAAACAGCGTGAAATTTCAGTTGTGAAATGAATATTTTTACCAAAACCGTATTTTTATACCAGAAGTCTCAAAATTGTTTATTTTATGCCGTAGAAGATGCATTTCAAGAAGCCTTGATGTATTGTGGGTCAAACGAAGAACTGTTATTATCGGTGATGATCAACCTCTACTTGAGTGCACATGCATCGTCAAATATAGGTAAAAAAGGCTAAAATTTGGTGATAATGTATTGTGTCAATTAATCATTTTTTTACAGATTTTTCATTTTTCAAATGTTCTCTTGAATTTATGTCATTGATGGGAATTTAAAGATTGTAAGATTGTAAGAACTCACATATTCTTCTAATAAACTCTTTCATGGTAAAAGAAGTGAAATTACGGTTAGGAAATGCATTTTTCTAAAAACCCTTAGTTCACTAACACTAATCCTCAAATGGGTATTTTGGTCATAGAAGAAGTATTTTACAATCCATTAATATTAATATTATTTTGTCGTGTCAAATGAACGGACATTAAAAACGAAAATTAATAGTTTCCATTCGCCATTGCATGGAGGGCAATGAATGTCGGTAACAAGACCATTCCAGCAGCACATTAAACACGTGGACTGTAATCCTATCGTTCTTTTAGGTTCTCATCTTTGAAAAGTTTTCATTCCCCTTTAGCCCTAGTCATATTTGCAGAGTTACAAAGTACCACAAACTGGTATGGTGAATACTTCGAATATAGCGAGGTTAAATTTAAAAACTATAACATGCCACAGTGAAGTGGTAAATATATTCAAACCTCAGAAGAGATATCCATTAGAGAGCATGTATTGACACTGAATTTTAGTTTACAAATTGTTTATTGCACATGAAAGTAGTTTACCCAGCATTTTCTAAATCTGGGAACCGGAAGTTGAGCTGTACCGAAAAACCTGAATTAATGTGTTATTGATGTTGCTAAAACTGTACATGAACGCAGGGGGCGGCGGCAGTGTAAAATCACAGGCGGGCAAAGCATTACACGATTACCTCATATAGGTAAAAACACCTAGTTTATATGCCGTTTATTTCATTTACCCGATTTCTGAATTTTGAAACCCCCAACCTCTCGGGGCAACCTACCCATTGCAACCCCTGGCAACGCCCCTGAATGAACGCAACAATAATCGTGAGGAGTCAAACGGAGTACATTTGAGCCAAGTACCCTCACTCGCATATATATTTCAGATATTTCAGCAGTAGCGAATATTGAAAGGTTGAAACAACTGCTGGAAAGCCTACAATAAGATATATGCAGAAAACAATGCCAAGTGGACTTAATCTGAGGTTTAATTCCCCAAACTTGCGTTTCAGTGAAAGAAATGAACACTCCGTCAAGAGTAGACATGACAAACTTCAACCTTGTCTGACAAAGACAGCGAAAAAATAAATCAAAGATGTATCAAAGCAAGGAAGTCGGAACGTTGAATAGGAATGCATCTCACAGCCCCGGACTCTGCAGATGATTTTGCGGTCACTGCTGACCACTTACAATGTGCTCAAGACTTTCTTATTTCTGGAAGTTGCTTTTGCCAGGGTTTTTTTTCTCAATGCTAAGATTGAGTGTATGACTGTCAATGATCAAGCAATCGACCAGCTACCTATTTTCAAAGATCTATACGGAACTCAGGGAGAATGCGCATTTCAAATATCTTGAATTGTGTGTTGCGGATAGGACTTCCTTAGCGCAAGCATGAAATGCCCGTAGAAAACTCTACCCACAAATCTGACAATCAGGGATCTCAAAGTCTACAAAACTTATTTTTCAGAACTACGTGGGAAAGGAAAAGGTGGGCATAAAGAGAGCGCTTTACGACACATATCCGAGGCCTTCTTAAGGCGTGCACGGTCATCGCCTGGACAGAAACACAAAAATGGCTTAAAATATATGGTGACAATCCCTTCAATCTCCTCCATTGTTGCATACAGGACTGTTAGCTAGCCATCCCCCATTATACCATTCAAAAATAATACAAATGTGATACAAGAGACATCCAAGCAAGATTTAGAATGTTGCCTATCTTACATGAGACAAAACTTACTGGCATAAGGTTATGAATTCCATCTCATTGACTATCTGCATAATGTCTATATGATGAGCTTTTGGAAATATGACTAGTCCTCTGATGGGGAAGAGCATATTGAATGCCTTTTTAGAGTTTTGCCACAGGGTTGAGGTTTATCCTGTTAGTTTTGACAGAGCATTTTGTACTACGGGAAAATCACGTTTGGGGAGATACAAAACCTGCCGATGGAAGTTCAGGTTGCCAATATCTTTTGCAGTAGATGGGTGTTCTTTTCAGCAAATTGCTTCAATTCTTGAGGTAACTTTGATTTAGGGAAAAGCGGAGAAGTTCTTATAAAAAGATGAATTGATGCCCAATGCCATAATGGTAATTAGTAGACATTCTTTTACAACTGCATTCTCTATTATGATTTCTCCACACAACATGCATTGGGTTATATTTTCTGGACTTAGTCACCCCTTTTGATTGTCAAATTCTTCGGTCTCTTCGTTTGCTATTGGCTTCCGTGGAGATACCAGGGGGAATTGCCATTGCTACGGTCATCTGAATAAAGTGAAACTGTAAAGTTAATGACAATATTCACTACTGCTTTCAGAATAAGGAGTGAGGAGGACTCAACTTCCTCTTGACTCCTCAACAATTATACATCAAGGAAAATACACAGACGAATAACTATTTTCATTATAAAAACATATGATTTTAATTTTCTCTTTCTGTGAGATTTTTCTAATCTTCAACATGGAGCAGACTCTTCATGGGTTGAATGGAGATGTCTCAACAGTGTGAGAACCAGAATCGGAATGGGGCTACCTGGAAGCAGATCAGGATACTGTTTGTGGTTGTGGAACACCACTACAGACAATAGAGCATCTCTTGGTAGCTCTTGGTATGCCCACTCAATAATATTAACCTTTCATTTGACACCAAAAATACACCAGTGGCTTGTTAAATGCATCTTTTACGGGCAAACTAAACATTTTGAGATTACTTGTTTAAAAAAACGTTTTTTTTTGGTAAAAAATGCATTTCCACCTTAAATTTCACTTTCTTCCATTGAGAAAAGATCTTTTTATATTCAGAAAAATATTTCTTCTTACAATAACTACTCAAATTTAGGTTTGAATCAATAACAGCAATTCCATGACATTTGAAAAACGAAAAATCTAAAAAATTGATAAAAAAAAACAGGATTTTTCACCAAATTTAGCCCTTTGTATCTATATTCGTGATGCATGTGCACTCAATTACAGTTTGATCATCATAAATAATCAATTACCTTTCATTTGACACCAAAAATACATCAATGGCTTGTCAAATGTGTCTTCTATGGCCAAATTACACATTTCGAGAATTTTTGTGTAAAAATTAAGGTTTTTGGTAAAAAAGTGCATTTCCATCTTATTTTTTACTTTTTCCATTGAAAAGGGCTTTTTTATATTGAAAAGAATATATCTTCTTACAATAACTATGTAAATTTAAGTTTCCATCTATAATGTCAATTCCACGAGATTTGAAAAATGAAAAATCCATACAAATGATAAAAAATGGGACTTATTCACCAAATTTAGCCATTTCTTACCTTATTTTGTGATTCATGTGTATTTAATTATACTTTGATCATCATCAATATTTAATTACCTTTCATCAGACACCAAAAATACTCCAATAGCTTATCCAATACCAATTTTATGCTTAAAATACAAATTTTGATGATTTTCGTGTAAAAATGGACATTTTTGGTAAAAAAGTGCATTTTTCACCCCCATGTCCAGCGAGTTGGCGAGTAAGAAATGGATTTTGAATTCACAGAAAATTCGAGTAAGATAGACATGTTCCCGAATTTTGCAACCAGACACGTGTTTAAATCGATGTCAGCTGAGGGACTAATAGCCGGGTAGCATAATAACAAAATACGGCTAGGGGTGGGAACACATTCGTTTGAGGTTTCAACCCCAATATCTTGGCAGTTTTAACTTTTTTACCTTGGTATATGACCATGATGAGCAACAGGAAAATTGCATTGCACACGAAAATACATTCACTCCTTTAAACATAAGCAACTGCGTGTTCTAGATTTAGCTTACCGTGTGCGAGACCTTCTCAAACAAACGATAGGCGGTGGGCCTTAATGCAGTAATGTCAGAAAAAGTACTGAGAATGAAGTAGATTATTAAAATAAAACAAAAATTAAAAACAAAACAAACAAAAGCAAAAAACTTTGCATGTTAAAAAAATACAACAACAATAAACAAAAAAAAATCAAAAAGATAAACAATTGCGGAAGAAAAAAAATCTAAATGAAAACGCTGTATATTCTGCTAGTGCTACGCTGCGTTCCTGCCTATCCTAAAGGTCCGTCATACTTCCACTGCACTTCATTGCTGCGCAGTAAATTTAAGGTCCGTTCATTCTTCCACTTCAATGCAGTTGTAGTTGCTGCTGCACTGCCTATATATCGACCACTTCTGCTACAACTTGTGCAACCCACTGCAATGCAAGTTAAAACGAATTTAACTTTGTTGTATACTGCATTGCAGTATATCACGCAATGCACCGCACTGCACTACATTGCAGTGGACGTATGACACGGACGACTTACTGCACCCCCCCCCCCCCCCCCCTCCCCCCCCCCCCCCATGTTCCATCACTCCGCTGCACTCCTAATCGAATTGATTTACTGCAGGTCAAACCAGGTCACTACAGGTCAATAAATTTAACTTAATTTGGTTGCAGTACTGCATTGCGTTGCTGCACATGCGAGGGATTACAGTAACGATTTTGGTACACTCATTGCAATACTGCACTACAATGGAGTGAAGTATAAACGGACCTTAATCCTGCCCTTCAGTGGGCATGGAATTCCTTTTTAACATGGGGGGGGGGTTGGGGTCATGAAAATTATTAATGAAATAGGGTCTACTGACACGATCCGTTACTAATGTGCGCGCGAAACGAGCTAAAAATTGCCATTTAGAACATAAAATCCGTAAATGTAATTGTAAGTAGAACAAAGTGCTCGCAAAGCGTGGCGTTTACCATTTTTAAACTATTAGGTAAATATGAGATTATTTGGTCAAACGGGTGTTGACATTGGGGGGGGGGTGATCGTATTGACTACCCCTCTCATTAAAAATCTATATATACCCCCGGATCAATGCCTATGCTGCCTTTTCTGCCTGCCCTTTCTGCTTTTCTGCTCATTCTGATTTCCGCCACGATTCACAAGTTTCTATTTTGCTTTCTCCCAACTCTGCCCTTTGCTTCTCTGCTCATTATTCCATTTTCTGTGTTTGTGCTGTTAATTATGCTCACTGTTTGATCAATTTGCCATGCTGTTCTTTTACCCCATTCTGGGTTTACTGCCTTTACACTAACCGAACGAGCAAAATTCAACAATTGCACGCGGTAGTGTTTGACCACCACTCATGCTCCAGGAGCAGGTCTCCTCACTAACCTCAAGGGGCGATAGTTTTCTTTCTTTCGTTGGACTTAACATTTTTCCTTCTAACCTGAAAAAATAATGAAAATTTTATATATTTTAAATAAGCAGTAGCGAGGTTCGAACCCGACAGCCACTGTATCTTGTGGTCAGCTACCTAACCACAAGACCAGAGAGGATCGGTGTGCCAGATTAGCAATTGCGATAAGGTTTATCGCTAATCGGAACCGCAATGCGTCATGGGGCCGATAAAGGGGCAAGAGCGCCGAACGCGGCCGCTGTCACTTTCCCAGTCCCTCTGTTTACATCATACTATGTAATTTGCTTGGCAATGCTTAAAAATCTTACACTTTCAACTACTACTTTTAGGAACGCGTTTTAATCACCCAGATTGCAAATCATTTGCTGTTGTTTGTGTTGTAATAATGATCGGAGTTATCCTAAAACGATATATGGTTATTTTTTTTTAGTTTTAGCACTTTTAATGAGTGTTTTCGAAGTGTTTTACATCACTCTTCTTTGACACATTACATAATTTGCTCGACGAAGGCTAAAATTCTTACTCTTTTAAACTACTTTTAGGACTTTTTAACATGTTAGGTGGATGGTAATCTTGTGCTGTTCTTGGTTGTTATAATGAACGGAGAATCCTCAAGAGATTATGGTTATTCTGTTAGTGTAACAACTTTTTAACGAAGCTACATAATGGCGATTTTGCGAAGTTATGCCTAAGGCTGTCAGCTGCTGGGATTATTGACTGTTGGTCAAATTATTCAATGAATGCCCTGTAACGTAAATAAAAGTAGCTAATAATAATTTGGATACAATTATGTGAGTTAGCGATTTTGTTAACGTATAACCCAAATTGTATTTAATATTAGAATAACTTAGAAGGTCAGTCGAAAATTTAAAAGAAATGAGGCATGGAGGTAGGAAATCATGGTAAAGTGTAGTGTACGGACCAAGGCCATGCACCTGCCAACCCAGTTTAAGTAAAAATGTTCGTATATAGGGCATAGAGGACAATTGGTAAATATATTTTTAAAAACAACTGCAGTGCTTAAACAGAATTTTGGAAATGGATTGGGTCAGAAGGGGTGCCTAGGAATTTTTGAGGGGGCTAATTTGGGCCTTCCCATAGACATTGTACAAGTCCAGTTCATTGGGGGGGGGGGCTGGTGGGGGGTAAGGGTTCCGTTTGGGGAGCTTGTGCCCCCTCCCCCATCCCACCCCACCCCATCCCACCCCCCCCCCACCCCAGCTGGTTACGCCACTGAACAAACTTGCAGATATCCACATTAATTATAAGGAAACTAGCACGAAGTACAAGGTATTTGAAAATAAAATAACTAACAGGATGCAAACAGAAACGACTCAGTTTTCCCTGGGTTAGGCCTATAGGGGCTTATAAATTATGGTAATTATGGGAATGTTAATATTTCTTTTATGTCGTCGCTTGTTGTGTGTGGGGTGGTGTCGCTACTGCTATTGTGATCAGCAGCCTCATATAATAATAGCTCCGCTCTGGAAACGGTTGTCACAACTTATGCTCCAGGAGCAGGAGTGGAGGTCAAATCTCACACTTGCCAACCAAATTACCATATTCAACTCGGGATTCAACTTTGAAGTCGGCCATATTAGATCGCGCCTACCGTAGTTTCATAGCTGAAAATAGCCGCCTTTTATGCTTTTTCGAAACAACAAATTTACTATTGATGAAGACTTGATGAGAACGAAAGCGGTGATTCGGAGAGTCGTCTGATGACAAGATTTGGTGGATTCACACGCAAATACCCGTCTGTTTATGCGAGGCCATAACAGCACTGATATACCGTGTACAGATCAGTGCCTTGCCAACAGGTAGTGGCATTACATCACCAGGGCAGCTTCAACTCAGGATGAATTGGTTTATAAATTACTGTAATTGTTTCATGTACAAACTCGATCTCTTATCGCTGCATGAAAACTTATATATGCCTTGGTACGGCGTTGTAGGAGTTACGTACGAACGACGAGCAACATGGAAAATAAAACCAGGAGAAGATGGCATTGTACAGTGAAATGTACTATTTACTGTGTATAAAATATAACCAGACGCAGCTGAAATTTGACTGAAATGATCCTTATGACATTCTAAACATGTTGAAAATATTTTAAAGGTCAAAGGTCATTAAGAGGTCAAAGGTCAAATTTTCAAAATGCTATGATTGAGCTGAAATTTGACTGAAATGATCCTTATGACATTCTAAACATGCTGAAATATTTTCGAGGTCAATGGTCATTAAGAGGTCAAAGTTCAAACTTTCAAAAATGCCCGATTGAGCTGACATTTGAAATGATCTTTAGGACCTTCAAATGTCTCAAATATTTCGAGATCAAGGTAATTTAGGGTCAAAGGTCACTACCTCGACTGTGTTCACATCTGTCTCCAGATCTTTTCTTTCTTTCTTTCTTTCTTTCTTTCTTTCTTTCTTTCTTTCTTTCTTTCTTTCTTTCTTTCTTTCTTTCTTTCTTTCTTTCTTTCTTTCTTTCTTTCTTTCTTTCTTTCTTTCTTTCTTTCTTTCTTTCTTTCTTTCTTTCTTTCTTTCTTTCTTTCTTTCTTTCTTTCTTTCTTTCTTTCTTTCTTTCTTTCTTTCTTTCTTTCTTTCTTTCTTTCTTTCTTTCTTTCTTTCTTTCTTTCTTTCTTTCTTTCTTTCTTTCTTTCTTTCTTTCTTTCTTTCTTTCTTTCTTTCTTTCTTTCTTTCTTTCTTTCTTTCTTTCTTTCTTTCTTTTTCTTCTTCTTTCTGTCCTCATGCTAATTTCAGACATGCACATTCCATATTGACCAAATGGTGACAAGGACAAGGACATAACACAACTTTTGACCTGAAATGTATTGGTGTCAAAGGGCACGATAGGGTCACCGGATCCAACACGTTAACCATGCAAAAAAATCTAGAATTAGCTCAAATCTCAAAACTAACACTGTCATCTTGTAGGACTTGATCACACTACAAAAAAGTCAATTATGACTTTGTCATATGACGCATTATTAGGGTCATAGGTCAAAATACATCAATTAAACGTTACACTTCAAATCACTACTCCTTTTACAGATTACAAGTCCCATGTGGATCACATGACTCAGCTGTGTTTCGAGTTTGCATCCCCGACAAGAGTTACTTCATGAATTGTGATCAAGTCATCTGGGGTCATACTAAGGTCAAACTCCTTTACTGTGTATAAAATATAACCAGACGCAGCTGAAATTTGACTGAAATGATCCTTATGACATTCTAAACATGTTGAAAATATTTTAAAGGTCAAAGGTCATTAAGAGGTCAAAGGTCAAATTTTCAAAATAGCTCCGATTGAACTGACATTTGAAATTATCCTTATGACATTCTAAAGATGTCTAAAATTAATATTTTGAGCTTAAAGGTCACTTAGGGTCAAAGGTCACTATCTCGACTTCTACAGATTTCATTGTATGATAATTTGACCCATGGTATGTGTGGTGTACTTTGACACCCCCTACAAAAGTTACTTAATGAAATTTTCATCAAAGGTCATTTGGGGTCACAAGGGTCAATAACCTGATTTCACTAAAAATGCTACTTCTTTTACAGATTCAGATCTGGCTCCAGATCTAATTTTTATTGCTTTTCTTTCATGCTCAGACCAATTTTGAACTCAACCCTCACCCACCTCAAATCATCACATCTATTCCTATCATTCGCAGCGCTTCCAAAACTTCTCGTCTGTTTAAAACAATGCTTTCAAGAATAACAGTACAATACTTTCCTCCTTTGATGTCTTCATTCACACGTGTAATCCTCCAATGTCAAAGGAATCGGCACCTGATAGTCCTTTAATGCAAGACCAACGATGTCAATAAAATTACCTAAATCACTGGGTCTTCGGAGTTAACAGTTTACTCAAAAAAAAACGTATCTCGATTTTGAACTTGGTAAAAACGGTGCACAGCAACGAAAAGTAAGCTTGCGTTGGCGGTTAATTTGAAAAGAAACATATCATGATACAGATTCCCAAATTCACCCTCTTCATTTGTTTCTTTACTTCATGGGGCTGTCGCTCAAGAATTTACAAACGTAATTTCGCGTCCCGGTGTCATATAATAACAGTGTCCGTTGGACTGAGTGTCCTACCACCCATCTGTCTATTGTGTCTCCATTGAGTGCTGTATGCATCATTGGTTTCAGCATGTACCGAATGGCCTCGTCTACAAGGTCACGGTTTATTCCGTACCATTTGCTATGGTAGCTAGGACAACTCTCTCATGGGGGACACTCAGTTCTTTACACCGGGTAAGTGTACAGTGTTTCAAGATGGTGACCATAACACATTGAGTTGTGATCGGGGTAAATCGGTCGTCGTGCATATCGAAACTTAATCTGATGGTCAACGATTACATAAATTGCACTTAATATTACTTTAATGTAAATCGATATTATTAACAGAATTATAACAATAAATGTGACTTTTAGCATACCGACAAATTGGAAATCTGTACCTACGAACAACAAATGTATCACAAACGTCGTCATGTTCATGGTGACGATATGGACGATTGATTGCAATGTGTGTTTGTCAGATTAATTCCAGACTATATATAACGTCAAATTGGCGTTATACTATAGTAGATTCAACCCATCGTGTCACCGCAGGAAAAGTTTTGGACAGCGTCGATTAGTTGAGAGAGGAGGCAGATTATGTGGCTCGATTCACCTGCTTCCTGAACGAACTAAGATAATCTGGCCTTTCATGTATACAGATGGAGTACAAAGACTTTTTGTGTTCCCTTATCCAAACACGGGCGCTCAAGCCTCAAAAGTCAGTAACGTTCAACTCACCTGATACATGAATACGATTAGCCCGAATGCTTTGAGAGTTAATGTAGCGTTTACGTTGACTTGAATGATTTCATTAAGCACATACGGTAAATTGATTTTTCTCTGCTAGCGGACTACATGTGTCAATAGATTAAGCGTGGAATTTTAATTTTAATTTCCATCCAATGCACATCCCCTCATTCAATGCCAGGACCTTCGAAAAAGTACTAGAGGTGACATGATGGGATGAATCTACTATAAAAGACATTATCTTGTTTGTTTTGGAATTCCAATTACAATAGAAATTCCAATTACAATAGAAATTCAATACCGCATGAAAAAATGCATGACTGAAGTGAGAAGAAAGGGAAATTGAATAGGATTTGTGTTAGTGAAGTAGATAAGTCATAATTTTCACCAAGATCGTGCACTTCTGGACAAAAGCATGAAACTTGGCACAAACCTTCCTTGGGGTATGTAAAGCAATTTCAGAAGGGGTGCCCAAAAATTCGACCACAATAATGACGTCATAGGCCACGCCCCCTTTTTATGCATATTTCGTAGTAATGTTAAAATAATTACTTTCAATAATCATATCAAGTTTGGTATCAAATTAAAGCTTGAGACAAGTAGCGTGCAAAAATGATCTAAATATTTGAATATTTGGTAAGTAGAGGTCAGTTTGGGATCATTAGAGGTCATACGATACCATTGACCAGTTTTGTGGCTGATAACCATAGTTAAGGTTTGGTGTCAAAGTGTCAAAATCAAAATGTGATATCCCATAGGTCACTCTAATGGTTATGTTGTTGAGAAAATGAACTATCTGGAAGTAGTACTTGAACTGTTATGAGGCAAAATAGGTTCAAGGTCACAATGGGGTACAATTTTAAATTTTCCCGTTTGTTATAAAAATTATGTCAAATTGTTCGTCTACTTTTGCAGGGGCCCAAAATATACTGGTTACACCATATGTGATATTTTCTTGCATAATTAGAATGCAAATGTGACTGGGGCTATGGGAGGTCACTAACTCTAACTCTAATTCTATATTGAAATGTCAAACAGAGAATCTATATACAATTTAGTATCTAGTGTGACCAAATGAACAAATTTTAAAACCAGTTTGGAGCAAATTGGACAAATATTACCCAGGATGACCTTGAACCGTTATGTGCCTATTGTAATAAAACTATAGATCGCAGATACTGTCGAACTATACCATATTAATTTGAACAATTCTAATTTTTACCCTTGTACAAACTTTGACCTCTTATTCCTACATATTCCACAGTGCCGATTTTGGCTTAATTTTGTATTATTAGTCAATTTTGCAGTATATTAACACCAAAACTATACCCCCAACGTATATAGCAGTTTGTTGGTACATCTTTGTGAAAAGCTGTTGTTTCTAGGGTACCTCTTACCTGGAAAAAAAAGGAATGGTACCCTAAGTACCTCTTACCTGGAAAAAACGAAGGGTAACCTAATTAGCCCTAACTGCATTTTGGTTTCTTTCCTATCTCCAGAGAGGAAGGAAGGGGTAAAGGGATAGAAGCTAAAGAAACTTGGACATCATTGGCGGGATTCGAACCCGGGCCTCCGGCGCACCATTCTCCATATGACCAGGCATGGCAAGCCAAGAGGGGGTCGCTGGCCCGGGCAGCGATTAC